>CM031244.1:720738660-720839438 GCA_018340775.1 Taxus wallichiana var. yunnanensis
CGAACCCGCTCATAGCATCATTCCATGACTTTAACATAGCATGGTCTAGATTACTGTTGAAAGCATAGAAACAACCCAAAATCCAGGGCTTATACCATGGCCAATACAAGTGTTGGAATTTAGTTTTTATGTCCTTTCTTTCTTCGTTCCACCACCGTCCAGTCTGCGTTATTTTCTTCCGAGAAGATTGGAAGAACAACTTCAAGATTCGTGATAGGAATATGGCCCATAGCGAGGGTGGGGCGTAATCCTCCTCCACAATAATGACATCAACCTCTGGGGTAGAAGAATCCTGTGGTATCTCAACAAAAATATGGGAATCATCTACCTTTGAGGGGTTTGATGATTCCACAACCGGTTCTGAATGGGTGTTAAACGTTAAATGATGCGGAAGAGATTCCTTCCACCACGCAGGTTTTTCCTTATGTTTGGAATGTTCACGATCATCCGTAAGATTCCTCGCTTGAAATAATCTTTGGCATCTGAATGCTAAACCCTCATAGTCAATCCTTTTCACCCACTTCATGTCACCTATTTGCAGGTGAATCTCTTCTGGAAGGGATTAAGAGGTGTCAATATTAACCAAAATTCTAGCACAAGTTATATGTGTTTGATGGGAAGTTTTATCATCAAATTTCACATAATATCCTAGGGTATCTCCTATAACAATAAGGCTAGGATCTACTCCAGAGTTGCAATGGAAGTCCTGGTAATCGAATCTAGACAGGGATAGGTATCAAAGGAGTCTTTTAGGGGGTCAAAAGATGGATACCATGGCTTGAACATGAGTCCATGTTCTCCCAAACCCAATATTGGTTAAAAATTAAATCCTGTCCTCAGGGGTTTCAAAAACAACAATAAAATAGGCTTTAGCACAGGGGTAAAGTTCAATCTTACCCTTAATCTTTTCCCTCCATCTTTGTGAAATCCAATCGTGGAGCTAAGAGAGCTTAGGCCAAAACTTGTGAAACCTGCAAATGAGTCCAAGCTGGGATAGATTTTCCTCTTCCTTGAGGACCTTTTGTAGTAGATCCTCTTCTATCTTCAGCATGGGAGTCTTTTGTGATGGTTTTAATGGCTTGTCAACATTTCTGGAATTCTCCTTCAGTTTGGAGGCCACTGTAGATTAGAATTTTGATATTTTTGCACTGGGGAAGAGCCCTCCCTTGCAATGTAGCCTTATGTCGAGACACTCACTGGATTTCAATTGTCCTTACCGCCACCATTTGTGAGTCCTCCATTCGCTATGTTAGGGTTCTTGTTCTCATTTCCACAATTGTATTTACCAACAATGATCTACGGTTTGGGAGGGTTAGAGCAACCTCCACTTTTATCCTGGTTTGTATAAGAGAAATTTATTTCTGCAGATTTTTGTGGATCATTGTGTCCTTCGATCGATGGGCTCATATTTGGTAAGAATAAAAGTCCCAAATTTGATCAAGCATAAATCATAAATCAAGTATAAACTATTAAAAATCAAAAATAACTTTTCATAGAAGAAATTAAGAGACATTTGAATAAATACTAACATGCCTTTCTATTTGGTATTGCGTTATCTTGAAAAATATGAAGAGGAGGAGGCTTCGAAAAGAGTGAAAAAATTTGTACATGAGAAGGGGTGTGAATTTTGAAAGTGAAGCAAAAAGAACCATTTATAGAAACCATTGAAGAGCAAGCTTGCGACCATGAGGTAGAGGAAATTGTGAGAGATCAAACTCATGGGCAAGAAACAATGGTTGAAAAAGGTAAAACGTCAAAGAATAAGGTTAGGATTTCTACAAATTAGACAAAAGAAGATAGGGTGAAGGCCATTGATGATATTGAGTTTAACTATTATCCTATTAAGATTGCAACTAAAAATATAGCATGCATCCTTCATCTATTTAGCATAAACGGATGAAATAATGCTAAAAAGATGGGGTCGACACTATTTTGAGCATGGCAAAGGAGGATGAGATTTTTGCATAAGAAGGAAACCATTCGCTTTCATAGGAGAAAAAGTCACAAGATTGATTTTTGAGAGAACATATTAATTATCAGAAGAAATTAACATGCAGTTCAACAATCCATGTGTTCCATTTTCCATGTAGCACTCCAGGGTTACAAGAGTTGTTAGCTCATACACCTAACTACCATCCATATTTCCACCAAAGATACTTTAGACTAATGCTCCCCACATATTTCTAGTTCTAGGTTCTATTCCACATACAAGCTTATAAACTATCTCTAGTCTTCGTATCCCACCATGGGTTCACCCACCTAATCTTCTTATAATGACTCCAATGGTAACATCTCCAAATGAAACCATTACTCATGATAGTCTAATCCCGAGTTGTAAATGAAGGTGAGACTTCATAAGTAATGAATAGAACAATCTATGAACTTTGGCAGCTGTAAGAGAACACGATTTTGCTATGTATCGATGACTAAAACTATGCAATGTAAAAATCCCAGAATGCATTATTGCATTCAGAAGTAGTAGTTTGTATCAGTTCAGCAAGGAGCTTATTTTTTTCGCTATTTTGATGATAAAGACTGCAATATAAAAACCCAAAATGTATTATTGCATTTACAGGTTGTAGTATGTTTCAGTCAAGCAAGAGAACATCTTTTTGTATTTCCATGATGTAGACTATGTAATAAAAAGAACCCAGAATGCATTACTACCCAATGAAATCTTAGTTTGTTTGTGTTAATAATGTGATGAATTTGAAAGAAATGGTTTATGCACATATCCGCAACTATAACTATAACTAGCTCCCAACGACATGATTTTCTATTGCTCCCTATTAAACACTGTTTTATAGTAGCATACAGTTCATATAAACAATGCAACGTTCAACATTACACCAAAGAAATCACTTTTCCACTGCCCAAGTTCCAAGTTCAAAGATAAAAGCCTATATTCCCACACTAATTTTCACGCGAGTTTGCTCTACTGTATAGAAAAACTAAAATTTCATGTGTGTCTGTTTGAAGTGGGTGCATCAATTGTATGGAGGTCCCAGTCCATTGTTCCAGAAGTAATATATGATTAAATTATATGGATACTTAAAATCTCCACTCCTAAGTGTTAACCGGTACGTGTGGGCGCCTATTATTTGGTGACATAGATTTTTTAAAGTGAATAAGAAGAGAGGCGATGATAATATCTTCTACAATGCAAAGGCCATGACTACTTTACCAATTCGGTGAAATTCCACGTAGAGCCAAATGTACTTGTGCAAGAGAATTTCTAACCAACAATGGAAACGTGGATATGGAGGTGTGAAGTATTGAAGTTAAAGTTGGGGTGAGAAATTCTAAGGAAGAGGGGGCTTTGAAGAAGGGGATGGAGAGAGGAGAATTTCAAGGGTGGAGAAATTATTGGGAGGAATATAAGCAATCCTTTTCTTTGTTTCACTAAGTCACATGTACTATTATTCATTTTGAAAAGTTGTTGTAAGGAGACAAGAAGTGTGATGCATAAATCCTAAAGGAAACATACCTTAAAGAAGTTGTGAAAGTAATTCCTTACCATTCAATATTCATAATGTCACCAAATACGTTTTGCAATGTCAATGTTTGTGTTTTGTGGATTGTTAGAGCCCAAGCCATTTTGAGGGGGATTCACTTGCACTTACTTTGCGATAATTGCAAAGATAGGGAGATGTCAAAGAGACTCAAGCATCCCATGTCTAACTGATTTTAGTCATTGGATTTGATAAAGACAATACATGGCAATTCGGGTGGTTTTGCACTAGCTTTATAGGCAATATATTTAAGTTGGAAAATTAGAGCAAGAAAACTTAATCATTACCATTGTTGCATCATCCTAATTATCTTATAATAAAATTATATATAAATTTTATTTTAATATCACTCAATCTTATGTCATGAGGGTCACTTGGTAAAAAATGTTTAAAACAAGTGTGATCATGAGGTTCTAAATATAACCCCTCGTTATTAGGATTTATCAATGCATACTCTCATTATGAAGGTCATCTTTTACACTAATATCCCTATTTATACATATATACCAAAAAAATGTAAATAAGAAATATCCTCTATATGATCACACCTATTATGTACCACCTTACTAAGGTCACACCAAGGTGATCCTCGCACCTTATGTATGAGCTTTAATAAGGAAAAAGCCAATATTCCCAAAAAAAGTATAAGAACAAGCCAAAAACAATCTTGTCTAAACAATAATGAATTTACATCCCAAATTATTTTTGTTACATTTAGTGAATCTTGGACTTATGCACACATTAATATTTAGATTAAAATGAATTTGCAACTGCATTGTTACAAATATAGATATTAATAATCCATACAAGTGATTGTCCTATTTAATGATGTCTTTTGAGTATTAAATCTATCTTAATATTTGTCAACCTAAAAGGTCTTACTTTATAATGACTTAATTTATTTACTGCAATTATATTGTATATTTTTTAATAATATAAACATTGAACTAATACAACAAAAAATTATAAACATAATGAAAAAATAAAATACTTCATATTAGGAAAACATGGTATATTAAAAGAACATATATATAAGCGATCACTTCGACTTTCGTATAGTAAGTTACATATGGACTGTGTCAATTTTGTAAACCACTCTAAGGAAAAACGTGGTGTGATGCATAGTTCCTTGAGGCAACATATTAGTCTAGAGATATCTTTGAAAGTAAGCCCTTCTAATTCAATACTTCCAAAGTCAATAGTCATTTTTTTTTCAAATCTCGGCTCTTGTAATTTGTGGACAATTAGATCCCACGCAATTTTTAATGGAGTTTGTTCACACTTTTCATGGGAAAATATAGTGATAGAGACACGTTTGGGGGCCTCATCATCCATGAAGGGCCAATATAATAGTTAATTTAATAACAATAAAATATGGTAAATCAAGTGGTTGTGTGTGAGCTTTATAGAAATCAGATTTAACTTGCTTAGGTGGACCAAAAAAACTTAATTGTTACAATAACTACATTGTAATTGTCTTAAAATAGTTTCCAACCTAGAAAAATACTTTTTAATAGCTTTGCATTTTTTGGGAATATTGCAATTACATTATTATTTGTGTTAATAACATAAAATTAAACTAATAAAACAAAAAACTATAAACACATTGAAAATATAAAATACTTCACAACAAATAAGCCCTTTTATCACAATTATTTCACAAAATTTCTACAATTTAGAAGGATTGTAGAATAATTGTGGCATCTCTATGATAATTACTTTTTAGTTTTTATATTTTGTAGATATTCTACAATTCACATATACTAATAATAATTTATAGATAAGTCACATATCCAATCCTTTCTCATAGAAATTATACAATTATTAAATATAGAACTAAAATTTACCATTAAATTTATTTTACCATGTTACATTTATCGAATATTTTAAAAATACTATTATTTTAGATTAATATTAAATTTTGAAATAAAATAATTCTTAAATACCACATATAAAAAAATTTGATATTTTAAAAAAATTATTAAAAAACCAAAATTAAAAGTAAAATATTGTAAAAATATGACTATATAAATATATATTTATTTCTACACATATTAAAAAAATTTAAATATTTTTAGATTTATATTAAAATATTTAGCTTTATTTATATAGATCGAGTTGAACATAATTTTCTAAACATAACTAATTGCTTTCTAAATAGTCAAGTATATGATTAAAATACCAACCACCAATCTTTGTTAGAATTTATTATTATAAAAAAATTAATAATATTATTATGTTATAAATAATAAATATATCAATGACATTGCCAACTATTATTTCTTTTTACCTCCTTAATTTCATGGCGATGAAGCTGGGTCAATGTGCATGTTATTAATTAATATAATTTTGCCACATGACATTCAAACTCGAGCATGTTACACACTTGGCACTGGAACTATTTGACTTGGCCATGATATCAATCTTATTACCATATTACATTTATCGAACATTTTCAAAATACTATTATTTTAGATTAATATTAAATTTTGAAATAAAATAATTCTTAAATACCACATATAAAAAAAAATTAATATTTTTAAAAAATTATTAAAAAACCAAAATTAAAAGTAAAATATTGTAAAAATATGACTATATAAATATATATTTATTTCTACACATATTAAGAAATTTTAAATATTTTTAGATTTATATTAAAATATTTAGCTTTATTTATATAGAGTTGAACATAATTTTCTAAACATAACTAATTGCTTTCTAAATAGTCAGTATATGATTAAAATACCAACCACCAATCTTGTTAGAATTTATTATTATAAAAAAATTAATAATATTATTATGTTATAAATAATAAATAAATAAATGACATTGCCAACTATTATTTCTTTTACCTCCTTAATTTCACTGCCCATGAAACTTGGTCAATGTGCACACTATTACTTAATACAATTTTGCCACATCACATTGAAACTCGAGCATGTTAAACACTTGGCACTTGGAACTATTTGACTTGGCCATGATATCAATCTTATGATCCGTTATTTTTTTATTTTGGACAACTAAAATTCAATGCATTTTGTCTCTTACCACTTAGTTGCACTTGCACCATTCCTTTTTCTACGGGGTGCGTCGTATAGAAATTTTCCCTTGCATTATGCCAAAGAAATCTCCTTTCGGCTTGATCATCCTCAAATGTATGTCCAGTTGCACCAATTCTTCTATTTGAATCATCATTGGCTTATTCCTCATTTATATCTCATGTTGGTGAATTTGGTTTTGCATTGTACATTTATGATCTCGATATTATTAGACATTAATGTTTTTAACATATTTTTCGAGTTCCACCCTTTACTACAGTTGATCCACTACTTGTCACTTGCTTAACAAATGTCTTATCACATGATTCTTATTTTTCTTTAATAAGTCAAATCTCCATTTGTCTATGACCACGATTCCACAAACTCGACTGTTTAGATTGAGCATCAATGGTGGCTTTCCAAAGAGAGCATGTTGAGTGAGAATAAAAACACATATCAACACTCCCACATTCAAGAAATGGATCGGATCTCTCTACAGTCCACTGTTTTGTTTGTTCGGTGGTGATAGGTGGCTCCAAAATTGGTCACCATCCATATGTGTTGATACCCTTGGTGATGTTGTTGATGACCCATCTTGCACTCTCCTCTACTTGTTATTTGGCGGTTGGCTCATCCAACTCAACTCTAACCTCCGGTTGGTGGATTATAGTAGTCACTTGAGCCACACTTAATGGTAGTGCCATGGAGGATTACATTTTGTTCCCCATGGAACTACTCAATCATTTTCTTTACCTCCTCAAAGTGAATTCACTGCATGGCCTCCATCACCATTTTCCATTGATGGGAATTTCGATGTAGGCCTTCCTTCCACATGGATGGGATTCACCCCACCCACTAGTACGGGAAGTGTGGGTGGACTATATGCCTCTCTCCAAATGGCACACTATTGTGCTCATCCATCTCGTTCTCCATTATAAGATTGACTATTTAATGTAAACAAGTTCATCATCTCCTTACTCTTAAATTAAATTGTAATTGTGTCTAACAAATTTTTATTATAAACCTATTGTTAGGGTTTTTTATTTGTTTCATACATGTTTTGTTATAGGTGTTTGGTGAATTTAAAAAAATACAACGTTAAGTAGAGGGAAAATTTTCTTATAATGGAATACCATATTGCAGATTACATAAGCCAATGGTATTCTTTCCAAACATTGACATTATTTTACCAAATGGAATCCATAGATCATTAAATCACTTATTTTCCCTTTTCATTATGGTCACATCCTTACAACCACTAATTAAAGCATTGATTGCAAGCTCCTCTCTGCATGCATGTAATGCTCATCATGGTGGGACTGCTAGTTTTAAATTTTAATTTTTTACTATCCTCGACTCCATGCATGCCTTGTCTAAATAACTTTTTAATGGTAGTTTATTATGCCCACCCACCGACCTTGCCTCATCTTTTTATAGTAATAATATTCGTCTTCCTTTCCTTAAAATTTTGTGGGACTACTTCCCGGTTTGGTGGTTGGCTGCGTATGTTTGGTGGGAGGATTTATGACCCTACCTCTCCTACATTCTTGTTACGGTCTTGAAAACATGTTGGATTTACCTGTTTGGTGGACCTACTCACGCCGAACTTAAACTTGTTAACTGCACTGTTATTTCTTTATTTTTTGTTTTGTCCTACTTGGTCCACAATTTGGGGAAAAAGGATATGCTTCATGAAGTTTGGACACCTATTGTTTGATCCTTTTTTTTGGTTGCGTAGTTTCTGGGATTGGTGGTTTTCTGTGCCAAGGATTGGACTAGCTGCACATATGCTAGCAAGGGCAATCTGTGTTGGCTATTTTTTGTTATTGGCCCTCTTAGGCATACCCTGCAGTCATGGGTTTTCCATGAGACCACATTTCTTTGATGCGGTTTGTCGTGCAATTTTTGGCCTCGTGTATTCTTTCCCTTTGTGCTTTCACGGCTCACGAGGCACCTACATTTGCAGCCATCAAATAAATTCCTTTTTCATTGTGTTCGATGGATGTCTTTACCCTATTTCAAAGCGTGATGTTGGCACTAGCTATGTGCATGCTAGCATTGGGAGCTGAGTAGGTTGGACATCGATTGGTCAATTTGGTGAGTCAAGTTACAGACTCTTTTTATGCTTGAGCCTACAATCATGGCTATTTTTCCATGAGACCCCATCGCTTTGAGTCTTTTGTCTACTATTCACGTGCCTCGTGGATGCTTCCATATTTTGCATTTGTGGCCCTGAGGTACCTACTACTATAGCTGACAAACAAATATGTTTTCCTTTGTGTGCTTCAATGGATTCCATGTCCTTCTACCATGCCCCTTTTAACGCAAGTTGGGAGGATGTTTACAAGGTTATGGGGTCTGGCTTTTTCCCCTGTCGACCACATGTTTCTGTGGCCTCTTCTTTGAACCCATTTTGTGTATATATTGCATTCATGACAGTCTTTGAGGCCACATTTATTTTTGACTGATGCCACTTGAGGATTTTGGAGCTCCCTGCCTATGCCAATGTGGGAGTGAGTGTGGTTTTAAGCACCCAACCAGTGGAAGAGACGTGGTTCGACCTGTGGAGTGTTGTTGTAGGCTTGAGAGTGATTTTGGCGACTTGTAAAAGATGGAGAAATAGGAAAGATAATCCTACCATTGCTACAATTTCTAAAATTTAAAAATATCATGAAATAGAAATTTATTTTCCCTGAAATTTGTTTGTCTCTGCTTTTTTTGTGGGCTTGGACATCTTTTTGAGAAATCTTTCTGTTCCTCTTGAAATTTGCTTATATTAGCAATAATAGTTACTAGTGTAATATTGTTCAAAGCATATATTTATTTTCCTCTTACTCTAGTTTTTGCGTGTTCATGCTTGAATGATTAACCTCTATCATTATTAGTTGCATTTCGGGATTGGGTATCAATTTTTTCATGTTTTTTATAACTAGTGTTTTTGTTGTAAAAGAAAGCCTGCTGTAACTTTAAACCTCTTTCTTTTCATACGAACTTATTATCAGTAGATTTGATTTTCTTCCTAGATAACCACTTTGCTCAAATTTCTATGAACTTTTAGATCTAGTTATCTAAGTAGTTACCTTATCAGAGAATGCCTCTTCTGGGTGTGTGAGTTGTATTTATCATCTAGGTTTATAACCCCTCCCCTTCTCTATTTTTCCTTAAATAAAATGGATTAGTGGAATCAAGTCCAGTGTAGTTTTACCTTTCATTTATGGTATGTTGAGCTCGAGTTCACGCGGGTTATGACAACCTTGCTTTAGCAAACAACCACTAGATGAAACCCGATCCGGGTTGACTATAGTTTTATGGACACTTAATCACCCTTTTGGATTATGACAACAAATCTCATAATGTCAATTGTTTCTTTGGTGTTTCCCAACCATTGAGTGGTGTGGTTGTCGAGGTTTGTTAGACCTCCATGTTCTCCTTTCTTGGACTAAGTAAGTGGTCCCTTCGATATTCATCCATCCCGCAAGTTTACAAAACTTTATGTGTGGTTGACTTTAGTGGTTAGATTTATGCTTGGAGGGAGTATCTTGGCTAAGGTACCTGGATTATTAGTTGTTTTTACCTTGATTATTCCTGCATAATTTTTTATTATACTAGACACATACCCTATCACCTGTTGATCATCGATGTAGGACCAAGACGTTAAGGTTTTTCCTTAAGGGGCACTTTGGTGATCCTTATGAATCTTGAACCGCAATGAAAATTTTGTCACCGAGATTTGAAGTTACATGTGTGCATTTATGGATAGTACTCTTTTATTGTCAGAACTACCTTGGCTTTTAATTCATGATGACTCTTGGTGGTATATATAATGGTGCATCTAGCTGATTTTATTGACATTTGGATGACGTATGTATGTTGATATCTTGTTGACTTATGATAGAACTGTTAAGATCATTAGGGACATTTGGAGGTATTTTTATTTTATAGATACGTTGTTGAATTATGACTGAAGTTGTTGTTAAGATAATGGCATATGGTGATACATGTAAATGTAATTTTCTTTTAGAATGGTTTGAATATGTTAACGAGGGGGTACTTTAAAAGAACTTGTGATGGAAAGGGGTAATCCACTTTGTTTTAAACCGAAACTATAGACTTATTGAGGAGGTTTGGAAATCCATAGTGTTATTGATGTTTAAAATGTTAACTTGTATGATGGAACTCTCTTTTACTCTCACTTGTCATTACTAGCCTATAAGGGCAGTGGCCTCTTCTTGAATGATTGTGAAATTCCTTGGATTCAATGGCCGAAACTAGTATTTATTTTCCTTCCCTTTTAAACAATGTTGAGTGGTGGTCATGTATTAGATTTCAATCATATAATCTATATGATTACATGATTGAAATTTTAATACACTCGAATTTTCGTGTTTAACCTTTGAATCCCGTGGTTCCTCCTAGATTAATTGTTCAATTTTGTCATTATAGAAATTTAGTATCGTAGCTTGTGCTTTTGGTACCTTTTGATGATTTTAGATTGTTGGTTTGAATATTAGTTTTCAATCTTATAACCTATTTGTTTATTTGATGGAAACCCCATTACACTAGACTATTTGTTTCTAACTTATCAGGCCAATGGTCCCTTCTCAAATGATTGTTAAACTTTTGTTGCTTTTGAGACAAATGTTCATAACCAAAGTATAATACTTTCTTCTTATATTGGTGGGATGGAAATTTTATTATAACTTAGGTAGTTGTTAGTATTTAGAGCTTTGATCCAATTCTTGGAATAGAAGGTTTCCTTCCTTGATATTGTTAGATAGTAGCTTATTGTTGCTTTGTGTAGTCTTATCTTGCTCGGCTTATCACAAACCGACTCGGGATATTAATTGTTGCAAATGTCTTATGCTAGTAGAAGAAGGAAAGACTTGTATTTGATTGCATCAATCTTGGTTATGAAGTTCTTTTTGTACAAATACTTTTATGTTGTAAAACTCTAGAAAGGGTCCCGTGGAAATTTTAGAAGAGGGTCAATGCCTTAGTATAATGTATTGTGGAGTAATGTTGTCTTAACTATTGAAACCTTGGCTTTTTTTTATCATGGAAAAATATAAAATTTGATTACCATATTGTTATGAGTGGTTTTAATGGATTATAGGAATTCTAAGAATAGTATAGCATTGCTTGACCAATGTTGTTACTCTTTTGTTCCCTAGTCATAGTTCCATAGAATTGTTTTGTCTCTTGGGTTCGTATGTCATGTCGTATAGCAATGATGTAACCATGTATAGTTTTCACAAAGGAGTAATGGTAAAATTTTCTCTTGAGATAACATGTTGTGTTGTAAACTCTTCTAGGACATAGTAACAATGCAATTTTAAGCATAATAAAATGGGTTAAAATTACTTATAAAAGTTTATATATATAAACAAATTAATGTAGTTGTGATCTACTTGATAACAATTGTGCCCTTAAGTGATCAAAGAGGAAACTATATTTTGTAATAAAAATATATATACCTTGTTTTTTCCCAAGCTAAACTAATCAACATTATCCTTGTTTTTGGTAAGTCCTTAAACGATCTTAAGGTGAAATCGGTGATTATATTTTGGAAGGTAATAAGGTCATCTTAAGTAGAAGAAGACTAATTAGAAACCATTCAATCTATCTCACCATTCAATTATCTATCTCTTGGGTTTGGTCGTGGTCGTATAGCAATGATGTAACCATGTATAGTTTTCACAAAGAAGTAATGTAAAATTTGCTCTTAAGATAACACGTTGTGTTGTAAACTCTTATAGGACATAGTAACAATGCAATTTTAAGCATAATAAAATGGGTTAAAATTACTTATAAAAGTTTATATATATATATATATATATATATATATATATATATATATATAAATTAATGTAGTCATTAATCTCGCCAATCTCAATCTCAATTAAAAACATAATTTATATACCTATGTCAATCTCACAAGTGAATTTTAAGTGAAACCTTTATTCTTTCTCGGATAGATTCTTATCCCTAATAAAATCCTAGTTAATAACTAATGGGATTTTAATATGAATCCTATTCGACCTCCTTCCTCTTAATTCTTCCAAAATGCTTTGAAATCTCCTCTTTTTTTGTTAAATGTTTGATCCTTGCACAAGGAGGTGGTAGTTCCGAACTAAATGGTACTTTCCCTCAATTGGAGCTTATGCTCATCACCTTGCTCAATGGAGGTAGGAAACAAGATTCAATAGCTTGGGTATGAATAATTAACCTTGTGAGAGATGGAAAATTCCCTTTATAAATCAAACTGATTAAGCAAGTTATTGACATATAATTGATGATCCTCTTTTAGAAAAATTGGTCCTAATATAATTAGTAAATAGTATAAAAGAAAGAAGTTCACCTTTGTAAGAATAATTGCTCGAATCAAAATGTGAATCTCCTAGATCGTAAAGTTGGGTCTTGAAAGACGTTTCGGTAAATACATAACCTTAAAATATTTTACACCATGGGATGTCCTTAACTGTAACTGTGTATTGTGGTTGGAATTTTACATTGTGCCTTGTCGAAGAGAAAATTGAATTGTTCATGTTGGGTGTTGTATGTTTCCTTGTTTCCTATGTGGTCAACGTTGTGTCAAGCTTATTGAGAGTTGGTCATAGCCCCTTCTGGTCACCTGTGTTGACGTGTAAACTCCAAGTAAGTCAAAAAAATATCTAAGTTTTTCAGTGTTGTATTTATGTGTGTTTTAGTGGGCATTACAATGCATGCGCGCACCTTTCAAACTTGAAGCCCCAAATAAATAATATCTTCCCTTACTTCCCGACTCCTCTAAAATTACACGCCATTCTAAAATAGAATTACATTCCTATTCAAAAATTATATGAAACATCTACTTAATCCATGATTAGGAAATAAGTTTTAAAAGATGGGAGATAGTGAATGAATATTAAACTTGTGAAAAATAAATAAAGGAAATGTGTGAATAAGTTACAATATTGAAATTGAAAATCAAATTAATAATTATTTAAAAGAATGTGAAATTGGATATTAATAGTAATATTTCTATGTTTTTAAAAGATAATTCCATAATTCATTATTGTGGCAATTAAATTGTAGCTTCCACCTACATGTTTAATGTGGTAATGATGATTGTAGAAAATATTGTTGAAATTACCACAATGTAATAAACACAAAATTACAAATTGTAGAAACCTTACAAAAATAAAATATGTAATGCCCCGTGGGCATCGGCCTCCACTGCCACCTCGGCCTCCTCCCAACCACCCGACCTACAGGCTGTCTTGTCCACCGCGTTTTCTTGTCTGTCCTTGTGGGAGGAGTGGGCGGAGTCCCGTTTTTATTTGCCGTGATCTTTTTTTTTATCCTCTATTCAATGCATATGGGTATGACAAGATGGATTAGATGAAGCTACAAGCTAGTGTAGCAGGCGTGTAACCTCCTTGCTTTGGGTGCTGCGGGGTGTGGTGGTGAGCGGTGTGCTGGGAGCAGAGTTTAACCAGGAGGCAGGCACACACAGTAAGGCAGAAGCCGTTTTGAGCGCTTCCAATGAGCAGGTTGTCCACTATGTTGTTATCTGTTCAGTTTTTCTGCGTGGAAAAGTGATGGAGGGAGGGGTGACTCCCAGTCGTAGTTTTTGGAAAGGGCCAGGCTTAAATGGATGAGCTCGAGCAGGAAAGTTCCTCCGAGACAAGTAAATCCGAGACCCCTGATCTCTGAAAGAAGTTAGAGAGCCCGTGCCCGTGCCCTAACCTTATTCTAGTCACATACATCAATGGAGATGGCGGCGGTGGAACTCGCACAGGTGGTGGAGGACACATCAATGGAGCCGGCAATGGAGGTACTCGCCTAGGCAGTGAAAGATGCGAGTCTAGAGGTCTGAGTTTTGGTGTAAAAGAAAATAGTGATTACAGTGCTCGACAGTGCACCATTGCCACGACTGGCTCTTCCCCTTCCCATGTGGTGAATGCGGCTGCTGCATCAGGACATACATTTCAAGCTAATGAAGAAAACCACAACGACAACGAAGACCGCCGCCTTTTCGAAACACAGTTCAGGTTGAAGGTCTCTTAGAGACTATAAAGTGGGACGAGAAAGGCTTGTGTTTGTGAGCGAGTTTTTTTTTTTGTGAAATTCGGGTGTGATCTGAACACATGGCTTCAGGTGGGGCTGCAGATGTTTATGGCTGGTTTTGTCATCTCCATAATGATGAAGGCAGTACCGATTCTTTTGATCTAACTACGATGCACGGGAAGATGCTATCCATCCATGCCCTTACCATTGCAAAAGGGGAAGTTTTTCTGGGTCTTCGGTTGGATGACGAGTGCCTTGCTGAATAAGGAGCATACAGTATTGGAGATTGTAGTGAAGAGGTGATGCAGAAGAAGTTGTTTCCTCTGTTCTTCAAGCTCTGCACATATGCGTTCCTCAAATTCGGGATTCTACTTTAAGATATTTCTGTCAGAATCGATTAAGTGACAGTGAGAGTGTTACCAGGAGACCTGATGAAACTTATTACAGAGATTCTCTACTGAAACCTTGCTTGTTCTACGATGTAACTCATGGAAGAGAATCTCATAGAGGCGGATCTGTATCATATCAAAATATTCATGAAGCTCAATTTGCCTTGCAACTATATGAACTTCTTCAGCGAATCACTAAGTTGGCAGGCATAAAGGTTTCTGTTGGAATTACCACACCCTCAAGCTTCAGCTGAAACGTTTGCACCGAGAGTTTGATGCAGTCCTCTCAGTTCGTTCCTTGAAGATCCTTCCAGTCCAATCCTTAAAGGATATTGCAGAATCATTTATGTATATTTTGGGCCTATTCTTTTCTACTTCTTCTGCTAATAATATACAAGTGAATAGCAGGAGTACCCAACTGCTCAGAAGGGAATATTCTAATTCTAATCCTGAAACATCTTCAGAGACTGCTCCAGTTTTGGGGTCCGAGCTTGCCCAACCCCTCATAGCTGATGAAATCAGGCAGAGCCTTCTGTTGTGCCCGACACAACACCTACAAACATTACCCATGTGGTGGAATGCGTTGTTTGTATGTGTAAGATTGAAGAAGGGGATCAAATAAGGGAAATTTCATGCTCTCTTTCTTCCACAGATATTGTCTTGCCAAGTGGCTGGATCACCACAAACAACCTGTCCTCTATGAAGATTCTCCCTCATACCGGAAGAGCTCATGTTCTAGTTCTACTCTTTCCATGGTCATGGATTTCACGGTATGTGGTGGCTAAGGTCTAATTTGGAGCGGTGTTCGGAGGATTTTGGATCTACTTCGAGAAACCCTGTGGATGCATGGCAAAATCTTTGGGAAGAGGAGATAGGTGTCGCCGTAAGATCAGCGAGGAATGATAATCGGGTGTCAATGCGACCCGACCGAGCTAAGTGTAAGAGATGCACATTTCGGACTATACAATTGATTTTACGAAGTCAAGAGCATGGTCATTAACGAGTTTGGACCTTCAATAGGTGAGGAAGAGAATTTGCGCTGGTTGGGTTGCTGTTGCAGGCCCCGTCCATCTTGTTATCGATCAAGGGAGCTTAATCAGGCACGATATTCTCTATACCATTGATTCTTATGTTGTTATTTAACTGATTCATTAAATAACTCTACTCTTCATATAAATGTCTCGTGTGATGGTATGTTGTTTGGTTTCCACTTCCCTTGCTCGTTTGTATTCCTTTTTGGCGTTAGAAATGATTGCGTTGGTTGAAGCCTTTATATTGTTTTCTGGGTTTTAATAAATATTAGTTGGGTGAACTTTGTTCTTAAGTCTAATAAAACAAAAGAGGTGGGGGTCCTGTAATGAACACCCCCTAGTTCCTTATGTTGGTCTCACGATTTGAATGTTTTATCAAACATTGTTGTTGGACTCAACCTTATAGTTCCTGTTTTGTTCTTATTCTTGTTTCGGTTCGAGATCTGTAGTTCTGGGTTATGTCGGGTATTTGCGAATTAGGGATTGAGTACTGCGAGTGCATTGTGTATAGGTGAATGATGCTTTTCCTGTCTCTATTCTTTTCTTTTAGTTGTTTTAGTTTCTAGTAACCCTTCCCGGTTGGCTTGGTGTGTGCTTAGCTTGACTGATTATCGAATTGAGCCAAGTTGATATTACTCTCAACTAGGTTAGTTGCTTTTGTTATTTTTAAATCGCTCGAAGAAATACTTTTATTCTTCAAGCATCATGGTTGATCTTCATAATTTGATATCAATTCATGTTCACCGTTTGGAGATTGTTTTCTTTGGAATCACCTTCTCTCCCTTGGTGACTGTTGTATGTTTGAGGAATGTAGCTGATCCTATGGAATGCCTTCTTTAGACGTTACTCACATTTCTTTTAGATAGCTTAAAATGTCAGAGGAAATACTCTTTTTCGTACCTTGATTTTGTTTCACACATGTTGGAGGATACGAGATCTACTGGATCATTAGTGAGGAAGTTTTCAAATCTTAAAATTGGGATGTTGGTTTTATGCGTAAGAAATTACTCTACGTTTTGCTCCGTAAAGATGCTTAAATTTCATTCTCCTGTGACTTAGAGGTTGGTGTGTTTGGAAACTCATTGGTTGACTGGTTTTTGTGATGATCGTTGTGATACGACCTCCTTGCTGTCATTGTAGTAGAATGGTTATGTGTTGACCAAAAAGGTTAAAGTTGACTTGTTGTTGATGACAGATCCTTTGGAAGCTATGTATCCTGTGTTGTGTTCTTGTGAATGATTGAGTAACCCTCCTGTAAGATTTATAATGGTTATGTTTGGTCTTGTCAAGTTTGTCCTTTTTCTTAAGACATTCTCTTGATTAGAAGAAAGTTTAATAGAAGGATTGTTAGGATAGGATGTGCCCATACGAGGTCATTTTCAGGCGTTTCATCCCTTTTCTTTCCAATTTATTTATTCGTAATCGACATAAAATTAACTGTTATAGGCACATCATCTTAATATTAATAAGTCATGTTGGTTTAGATATTCTCATGTCGATTGATTGTTTGGGATCTTCCAATGGCATAGTGAATCCTTGGCTTGGTGAACTAACTTAAACAAATAGGGACAGATCACGTTTGAAATTAATTCTCTTCTTGTAATTGTTTTTGTTTCGAAATGTTATCTTGTTAAAATGACGATCATTATTGTGATATGGGTGAAATTCACTATGATGTTTATTAACTGCTCCTATGAGAAAATGATAATTAAATAGAGTTAGTGCCGTCCCTTTTATTTAGACATTTTATGCTTTTGGACAACTCTTTAATTGCTCTTGTTTAGACTCTTAGATTATTTTTTCATAATCAACGGTGTTTTTCTTCCTTGGAACAATTAGATAACAACATATTGTCTTAATGTTATAGCTTTTATCATGCTCAGTTCTTGCGAACTGACATGTGCTAACAAATGTGCAGGAGGATTTCCTGAGTAGAAAAGAAAAAAAAAGAGAGAGAAAAAGAAACACGTGTAGAAAGTGGATTCCAGCCTTCTTAGGAACTGCCGTTGTACGAATGTTTTTCTTTTGCTTTAAAACATTGGTATGGAAATTGTGGAGACTATCTAGAAGGCATTGCGTTATAATTTTGTATTGTTCTCATGTAGGTTGTTGTTATCGTTTGAAAGTCAATTTGAGAAATACTATTGTCAATAAGATTAAATGAACTTGTTTTGACATGCGTATCCTTTGTTGAATTTTCACTTTTCAGAATATGATTTATCCTTGAATTGTCAAACCTAATTATAATTATCTAAACTTGAATCAACTTACATCACTTTGGTTACCTTTGGTCATGTGTCGTTTGGTAGAGGACTATGTTTTGAACCTAGCAAAAAGAAAACAAGAGAAACAAATATACCTTGTGATCCCACTTAAACTAATCAACAATCTCTTATTGTGGTGAATCCTTAGAATGGTCTTAAGGTGAAATCAATGATTGAATTCTTGGAAGATAATAAGATTATAATAAATAGAAGGAACTTGACTAAGAAACTCTTCGATCTATCTTACCCGTTGAAAATGTAAACAATATACTTATGTCTATCTCTTCAAGTGAAGCCCAAGTGAAACCTTTAATATTTCTGGTTAGACTCTTGACCCCAATGAAATCTTTATTAACAACTAATAAGATCTTAATGATGAATCCAAGATTTAGACCAAATCATGTAACTGGAATAAATAAAATAAAATAAAATAAAATTGACCGCTTGAAAAGATAAAACATATATGTTCAAAAGCACAACGTCGAAAACAGATTGATGAAGTTAAGAGCCTTGAGAAATTAATTGCCTCCTCACAAATGAATAAGTTAATCAAGTAAATGAAGTAACCTCTTACCATCCAATAATTGGTTTACACTGTATATTAACATTAACAAGGTAGGAGAAAATTCTTCAAAGGAGACATGAACTTCAGATTCTCCTATCATGATTCCTCTGGGAAAAGTAAAGAATGTAAAAGCACTTACAGCTAAAACATGATTCTAAAGAAACCTTTTGTGGGAAGACCTTGTTTGTAAAATTGCATACTTTAGATGAACCATTGTGTCCTAAGTGTGTGCCTCATGTTTATCTGTAACCAGTGTGGGTCCGTGTTGTGGAAAGCATGTCTTTAGTTGGTTGTATTCCCTAGAGAACTTGTGTAGTGTCGTATTATCTTCAAGCAAGTCAAAAAAAAATTTATCCTGTATTTTACTGTGTTGTCCTTGTGTTGAATTTTTGGTGTGTTACACTTGGTATCAGAGCGTAGGTTCATGCTCTCGAACCTATGGGCCGGATTGGTGTTATATGATGATGTTACATGGTGGTGGTGGTGTTACATGATGATACTGCATGATGATGATGATGTTGCATGATGGTGGTAGATATTGGAAGAGTAATGTGCTTTAAACGTGATGTGATTATTGTCGTAATTGTGATATTGTGAACGCATGTGATGTGTATGTCACTTTGTGCGTGTTTGTGATCATGTTGATATTTTGGGGATGGGAGTATTCTCTCTCCTTCTTGTGGATTCTATGAAGAGTTCACGTGTGAATTGTTGTTTGTGATGTGTGAAAAGAATTATAATGTGGATGACATAGTGTTGGAATATTGTGACATATTGTGATATGTAGGTGTATCAATGTGTTGTATGACTAGATTGATGTTAAAAGAGATGAGTTGTATCATGATGTTTTTACCATGTTTTGAAGAAATGTGTGTACCACCTTGTTATGTAGCAATGGATGTTATGTTGTGATGTTATTATGTTCATCGTATATGAGGTTGTGTGCAAATATGTAATGCTTCATGTTGTGATTTGGGTCATACGATGAGTGTATGAACCCTATCGTATGGTGATTGCACTTTGGGTGTAGAAATGTGGTAAAGTGATGTATTACACCTGTGAATGTATGATTGTGATCTACCTTGTATACATACCATACGTGAGACGTTATGGTAGTTATGTGTGTGCCACCGTTATGTTAGTGATGTTGTTGTATGTTATGTTGTGAACCTTACGCTAACCGATCCTGAGGGAAATCGGTAGAAGTGTATGTTGAGAGTGAGGAATGGTGTACCATGGGTCAATAACTCGAGCTAAAACTCGGTTTAGTAGATAACATGTGATTCTTTCCTCTCTCCCTATGTGGTTGTATGTATGCAACCTTAGTGTATCTATGACTATGTTTAGCCTTGTCGAAGTGGTGGCATGGATGATTTAGATGGAGGTGATGACAGTTGTATTATTGATATGTATTTTACGAGCTGAGGCTCGATGTTCCGAGTGCTAGAAACTCGTTGAGTACCCCTTTGGTGGCTAGATAAGGCCACACAGTTATCGTAATGTGACATTATTATAAGTTGATTTTATTCGTAAATTGAGTTTTTTTTTTCTTTATTTTCAAGGACCAAGCATCTTTTCTTGATTGCAATGCTTTACAATTTTGGGCATTTCCTTGGTTTGTGGCACTAACATGGGGATTTTGATACTAACTATGGCTATTTGGCCATTTATTTTAGCTTGATTTGGGGTCTTCTTTTAAATTTGGAATTTTACCGCCTTGCCCAAGGCTTGTATTTTGCCACTGGCACTTTGATTGGATTGTTGTGCTGGTTCTATTGTCGTGATGTGTGGAATAGGGTCATGGGATGCACCATGGATTGGTTGGACCTATGGACCCGCTTCGTTGATGGGGTACGCCCCAAGGAGTACATATAACTAGCGGGTTGTTGAACCACGCGTTATTATGTCACTTGGGTTAGGAGTGTTCGAACTCTATGTGTCTTGGACCATAGGGTCAACCGGCCTCCCATGAGGGGAGGCATAAGAGTTTCGAGGGAGGCATAAGAGACTTGAGGGAGGCATAAGAGTTTGAGGGAGGCATAAGAGACTTGAGGGAGGCATAAGAGTTTTCGAGGGAGGCTTATGATATTTGTCTCATATGTTTGATGTTTCAGGATATATGTTGAGTTATGGTGATGTTTGGTAGTGGTCTTTTGATGTATGTGTTACTCATGTCGATGGATATGTGTTGTGATGTTGTGGATATGTCATTGATTCCCTTGTGGACACTATGTACATGTAGCATGGTTTGGTGTTATGTGAGTTTTTCATTGATGCAAATTGAGGAAATGTCTACGGTGGATTGTAGTACTTTTTTTTGAGTATTTTGTATATCATCATTGATGTGTGAAGTACTATGTTATGTGGATGTGCCTATTCTATTCCGTATTTGAGTAACCTTTTGTGGTGTAATACAATCTTGAAGTATATACTTGTGTGCTTGTGAATCATAGGTCTTGTGAACCTCGATAGGGTGTTGTGTTAGCAGCTCATGTTGGGCACCCACAATAAGGAATAAATCAAAACTCTTCAATGATGATATTTTTTAAAAGAAACTAAAACTAGAAATAATGATAATGGAAAGAGACTAATGAAATGATGAACAAGAAAGAATCGCAATCTTCACAGTAACATTGAAAGTTAAAATTTCTACCAAATGTTCCTAAGGCTACTTTTGTGACAATGCTTTAATCAAGGTTAAAATTTTAAACCATAGGTGTGTATGCTTCTTTAAGGGAGGAGAATGCACCATTACCTTTCTTTTCCGATGTGTTATGTCGCATCGAGGACGATGCTTTTTAAGGGGAGGAGAATGTAATGCCCCTGGGCATCGGCCTCCATTTTACCACCTCGGCCTCCTCCCAACCACCCGACACCGGAATTTGAAACTTGTCCACCGCCATTTTCATGTCCTTCGGGAGGATTGGCGGAGTAAATTATTCTTTAATTTTCCGTGATCTCCTTTTTCGATCCTCTATTCAATAATTATGGGTATGACAAGATGGATTAGATGAAGCTACAAGCTAGTGTAAGTGTGTGTAACCTCTTTTGCTTCATAAGTGCTGCGGGTGTGGTGGTGAGCGGTGTCTTTGGGAGCAAAGTTTACATGGTGGAGCAGCAAGCAGTTCACTTGACTCTTTCCTGCATAAGAATACAAGCCATTTGAGCAATCTCCTTCAAGTTAATGAGGAGTGGTTGTCCACTATGTTGTTTATCTTCCTCTTTTTCCAGACATGGAAAAGTGATGGAGGGAATGATTGACCAGTCGATCATTTTGAAAGTGCCGATGGCTTAAATGGATGAGCTCGAGCAGAAAGTTCCTCGAGACAAAGTAAGACCGAGCGATCTCTCGAAAGAAGTTAGAGAGCCCGTTCCCGTGCCCTAACCTTATTTCGCATACATCAATGGAGATGGCGGCGCTAGAACTCACACAGAGTGGTGGAGGACACATCAATGAGAGCCGGCAATGGAGGTAGGTCCTCGCAATCAAAGTGAAGATGCGAGTGTAAAGAGGTCTCGAGTTTTGGTGTAAAAGAAAAAATAGTGAATACAGTGCTCGATGTTCAGGCACCATGCCACGACTGGCTCTTCCCCTTCCCATGTGGGTGAAATGCGGCTCGCTTACATCAGACATACATTTCTCAAGCTATGAAGAAAACCACAATTATCACAACGAAGACCGCCACCTTTTCAAACACACATGTTTCTCTTGATGGAGAAGATTCAAGGTCTCTTAGAGACTATAAAGTGGGACGAGAAAGGCTTGTGTTTCAGCTCGCGATTTTTTTTGTGAAATTCGGGTGTGATCTCGAACACATGGCTTTAGGTGGGCTGCTGCAGATGTTTATGGCTCCTTTTTTGTCATCTCCATAATGATGAAGGCAAATGACCAATTTTTTGATCTAACTACGATGCACGGAAGATGCTATCCATCCATGCCCTTACCATGCAAAAGGGAAGTTTTCTCGGTCTTCGGTTGGATGACAAGTGCCTTGTTGAATAAGGAGCATATAGTATGGAGATCAGAGTGAAGAGGTGATGTAGAAGAAGTTTTTCCTCTTTCTTCAAGCTTCTGCACATATGCGTTCCTCAAATTGGGATTCTACTTCAAGATATTTCCTATCAAAATCGATTAAGTGACAAGAGTGTTACCAGAGACTGATGAAACTTATTACAGAGATTCTCTCTGAAACCTTGCTTGTTCTACGATGTAACTCATGGAAGAGAATCTCATAGAGGCGGATCTCGTATCATATCAAAATATTCATGAAGCTCAATTTGCTTTGCAATATATGAAATTCTTCAAACGAATCACTAAGTTGGCAGCATAAAGGTTTTTCGTTGAATTACACACACCTCAAGCTTCAGCTGAAACGTTTGCCGAGAGTTTGATGCGAGTCCTCTCAGTTCATTCCTCAAGATCCTTCCGAGTCCAATCCTTAAAGGATATTGCAGAATCATTTATGTATATTTTGGGCCTATTCTTTTCTACTTCTTCTGCTAATAATATACAAGTGAATAGCAGGAGTACCCAACTGCTCAGAAGGGAATATTCTAATTCTAATCCTGAAACATCTTCAGAGACTGCTCCAGTTTTGGGGTCTGAGCTTGCCCAATTGCCCCTTCTCATGATGAAATCAGGCGAGCCTTCTGTTGTGCCCTACAAAACACCTGCAAACATTACCCATGTGGTGGAATGCGCTGTTTGTCTGTGTAAGATTGAAGAAGGGGATCAGATAAGGGAACTGCCGTGCTCTCTTTTCTTCCACAGAAATTGTCTTGTCAAGTGGCTGGATCACCAACAAACGACCTGTCCTCTATGCAGATTCTCCCTCATACCAGAAGAGCTCATGTTCTGGTTCTCCTCCTTCCACGGTCATGGATTTCACGGTATGTGGTGGCTAAGGGCTAATTTGGAGCGGTGTTCGGAGGATTTTGGATCTACTTCTGAGAACCCCAGGGATGCATGGCAACAATCTTTGGGAAGAGGAGATAGGGTGTCGCCAGAAGATCAGCGAGGGAATGATAATCGGGTGTCAATGCGACCCGACCAAACTAAGGGCAGAGATGCACATTTCGGACTATACAATTGATTTTACGAAGTCAAGAGCATGGCCATTAATAGAGTTTGGACCTTCAAAGGCTGAGGAAGAGAAGTTACGCTGGTTGGGTTGGGTTGTTCATTGCAGCCCCGTCCATCTTGTTATCGATCAAGGGAGCTTAATCGAAAGCACGATATTCTCTATACCATTGATTCTTATGTTGTTATTTAACTGAATCATTAAATAACTCTACTCTTCATATAAATGTCTCGTGTGATGGTATGCTGTTTGGTTTCCACTTCCCTTGCTCGTTTGTATTCCTTTTTTTTGGCGTTAGAAATGATTGCGTTGGTTGAAGCCTTTATATTGTTTTCTGGGTTTTAATAAATATTAGTTGGGTGAACTTTGTTCTTAAGCCTAATAAAACAAAAGAGGTGGGGGTCCTGTAATGAACACCCCTAGTTCCTTATGTTGGTCTCACGATTTGAATGTTTTATCAAACATTGTTGTTGGACTCAACCTTATAGTTCCTGTTTTGTTCTTATTCTTGTTTTTGGCCCGAGATCCGTAGTTCGGGTTATGTGGGTATTTGTGAATTAGGGATTGAGTATCGATGAGTGCATTGTGTATAGGTGAATGATGCTTTTCCCTGTCTCTATTCTTTTCTTTTAGTTGTTTTAGTTTCTAGTAACCCTTCCCGGTTGGCTTGGTGTGTGCTTAGCTTGACTGATTATCGAATTGAGCCAAGTTGATATTACTCTCAACTAGGTTAGTTGCTTTTGTTATTTTTAAATCGCTCGAAGAAATACTTTTATTCGTCAAGCGTCATGGTTGATCTTCATAATTTGATATCAATTCATGTTCACCATTTGGAGATTGTTTTCTTTGGAACCACCTTCTCTCCCTTGGTGACTGTTGTATGTTTGAGGAATGTAGCTGATCCTATGGAATGCCTTCTTTAGACGTTACTCACATTTCTTTTAGATAGCTTAAAATGTCAGAGGAAATACTCTTTTTCGTACCTTGATTTTGTTTCACACATGTTGGAGGATACGAGATCTACTGGATCATTAGTGAGGAAGTTTTCAAATCTTAAAATTGGGATGTTGGTTTTATGCGTAAGAAATTACTCTACGTTTTGCTCCGTAAAGATGCTTAAATTTCATTCTCCGTGACTTAGAGGTTGGTGTGTTTGGAAACTCATTGGTTGATTGGTTTTTGTGATGATCGTTGTGATACGACCTCCTTGTTGTCATCAGTAGTAGAATGGTTATGTGTTGACCAAAAAGGTTAAAGTCAACTTGTTGTTGATGACAGATCCTTTGGAAGCTATGTATCATGTGTTGTGTTCTTGTGAATGATTGAGTAACCCTCCTGTAAGATTTATAATGGTTATGTTTGGTCTTGTCAAGTTTGTCCTTTTTCTTAAGACATTCTCTTGATTAGAAGAAAGTTTAATAGAAGGATTGTTAGGATAGGATGTGGCCCATACGGGGTCATTTGTGCGTTTCATCCCTTTTCTTTCCAATTTATTTTTATTGTTTCGACATAAAATTAATCTATATAGGCACATCATCTTAATATTAATAAGTCATGTTGGTTTAGATATTCTCATGTCGATTGATTGTTTGGGATCTTCCAATGGCATAGTGGATCCTTGGCTTGGTGAACTAACTTAAACAAATAGGGACAGATCACGTTTGAAATTAAGTCTCTTCTTGTAATTGCTTTTGTTTCAGAAATGTTATCTTGTTAAAATGACGTCATTATTGTGATATGGGTGAAATTCACTATGATGTTTATTAATCCGCGCTCCTATGAGAAAATGATAATTAAATAGAGTTAGTGCCGTCCTTTTTATTTAGACATTTTATGCTTTTGGACAACTCTTTAATTGCTCTTGTTTAGACTCTTGGATTATTTTTCATAATCAACGGTGCTTTTCTTCCTTGAAACAGTTAGATAACAACATATTGTCTTAATGTTATAGCTTTTATCGTGCTCAGTTCTTGCGAACTGACATGTGCTAACAAATGTGCAGGAGGATTTCCTGAGTAGAAAAGAAAAAAAAAAGAGAGAAAAAGAAACACGTGTAGAAAGTGGATTCCATCCTTCTTAGGAACTCTTTGTTGTATTTAATGTTTTTCTTTTGCTTTACAACATTGGTATGGAAATTGTGGAGACTATCTAGAAGGCATTGCGTTATAATTTTGTATTGTTCTCATGTAGGTTGTTGTTATCGTTTGAAAGTCAATTTGAGAAATACTATTGTCAATAAGATTAAATGAACTTGTTTTGACATGCGTATCCTTTGTTGAATTTTCACTTTTCAGAATATGATTTATCCTTGAATTGTCAAACCTAATTATAATTATCTAAACTTGAATCAACTTACATCACTTTGGTTACCTTTGGTCATGTGTCGTTTGGTAGAGGACTATGTTTTGAACCTAGCAAAAAGAAAACAAGAGAAACAAATATACCTTGTGATCCCACGTAAACTAATCAACAATCTCTTATTGTGGTGAATCCTTAGAACGGTCTTAAGGTGAAATCAATGATTGAAAATCTTGGAAGATAATAAAATTATAATAAATAGAAGGAACTTGATTAAGAAACTCTTCGATCTATCTTACCCGTTGAAAATGTAAACAGTATACTTATGTCTATCTCTTCAAGTGAAGCCCAAGTGAAACCTTTAATATTTCTGGTTAGACTCTTGACCCCAATGAAACCTTATTAACAACTAATAAAATCTTAATGATGAATCCAAGATTTAGGCAGTCACGTACTGGAATAAAATAAAATAAAATAAAATTGATCGCTTGAAAAGATAAAACATATATGTTCAAAAGCACAACGTCGAAAACAAATTGATGAAGTTAAGAGCCTTGAGAAATTAACTGCCTCCTCACAAATGAATAAGTTAATCAAGTAAATGAAGTAACCTCTTACCATCCAATAATTGGTTTACATTGTATATTAACCTTAACAAGGTAGAGAAAATTCTTCAAAGGAGACATGAACTTCAGATTTTCCTATCATGATTCCTCTGGGAAAAGTAAAGAATGTAAAAGCACTTACAGCTAAAACATGATTCTAAAGAAACCTTCTGTGGGAAAACCTTGTTGTAAAATTGCATACTTTAGATTGTGATGAACCATTGTGTCCTGGAAAGTGTGTGCCTAGAGAATGTTTATCTTCAAGCAAATCAAAAAAGTTATCCTATATTTCACTGTGTTGTCCTTGTGTGTTGTGGTTACAAAATAAAGATAAACTACACTATTTTTTATATGAATATTCATAACATTAAAAGTGTGGGAAAGTTATAAATATGTGGGCAATATCAATAGAAATAATGTAGGTGAGCTTTAAATTATTTAAATTGTGTACTATCTAGAAGACATGTCTTGTGATTAGCTATAATTTGATTGCCACATTTTAAATTTTTGAAATACCATATAACCACAAATTCAAGTGGTTTTGTGTCACCTTTGTAGACAATATATTTAACTTGGTAAAGCGGACTAAAGAAGATCCAATCATTACCATCACTACATCGTCTTATTCTTCTTATAATATCTTCATTATATACTTTATTTTAATACCCATTAAACCTTATGCATGAGTTATATTAATCAAAAACACATCAAAAGCATCCAATATTACCAAAATGTAGAATAACAAACCCAAAACATGAAAAGAGTATTTAAATTGTAATGGATTTACATTTAAATTAATTTTTGTTTTAATTGTTGATTTTTAGCCTCATGTGCACTCTAATATTTAGATTAAAATTAATTTGAAACCATGTCATTAAAAACTTAAATATTACTAATGGAAACAAACAATTTCCTATTTGATGTAATGTTTGTTAAGTATTAAATTTGACTTTAAAAATGCCAACATAAAAATATGCAACCAATATTGTTAAAAAATAGGTTATTAACCAACTCGATGCCAATCTTGATCAAGTAAACTAACATTGATATTGTGTTATAAAAAATTTACCAAAATGGATCATTATTAATTTTCTCAATTTTTGATGTTTCAAATAGAAATTAACTTTGAAATAAAACATATGATGAGTGATTAGAAACTCATAAAAACTCATTCCGCATGCAGTTTCTTCCTTATGTCATTTTTTTACGATTGTCTTAATTTATATTTAATTCATTCAAAACTTAATTAATGTAATGCCCACTCCTCTTCGACACTTATTTTACTGTGATTTTGATTATTGTTGATTGGAGACATGGACATTATTATTATATTTTGGTTAGCATGTTGATAGCCAATATGGACATCTTGATTATGGATATGTTGTGACTCATATTATGGATAAATATTTGAGTATTTGATGATGATCTAGAGGTGTTACCATGTTATTTACTGACGTTTTAGAATCTTGATGATAATTATTACATTGAGATGTTTGGACTGACCTTATGATCTTATTGATGTTATGAATTATCAAAATTGAGATGTTTAGTGATTGCAAATAATTGATAGAAATTCCTAATTTTGATGATGATGATATAACTTCGTGTATGATGTTGTTGGATGATATGTATGTGTATTTTATCTCTTGATGTATTTGATGCGGCCTTGAGGACAAAGGGTATTGTTTGATTGGCTATTGGAAATTATATCAAAATAAAAAAGAAGGGGCTAGGAGACTAACCATGGAAGAATATCAGATGTTTGCAACAAGGCCACCATGGCAACTTTGTGTTTGTGTGTGTTGATTGTTTCATTGTTGAGTTTTTTAGGAGGCCCCCATGGGGGTGACCTCATATGTGGCAATGGGTTTGTGTGTGTTCTTTTCCCTCTTTTATTTCATTTATTGTGTTGTGTATGTGATTCTTTTATTGTAGAAGTGTTGTAAAATTATTCTCACTTTATTATTGCTTATTAATGTGCTCTTGTTTAATTAATTAACCATGTGATTAAGTTAAATTGAGATGTGACTATGTGGGCATTAAATGGGTTAGATAGTCCTTGTTATCTTATTGATTTTAGATGGATTTTATTGATTTTAAGTTGTGTACTCATCCTCACTTTTCAAATCTCGAATTTTGACTTTGGAGCCACTTTTGGAGGCTTGTGGGACAAGTTAAACTTTTCCCATGCCTCTTAAACTTTCCTACCAACCATACCTATGAATAAAGGGTCTAAATTTAGCCCTCATAATGTGTTTTTGAATGAAAAAGGGGCAATTAATGTCACCTTTTTACTTACCCTCTTAATTATGTCCTTGGAAGCATGGAGTGGAGGTTTGAGTGCAAGTTTGAGTATGTCATAACCTCACCCTACCAATTTATGAGTCTTGGTCTTTGTGTTTGACTTAGTGAGGTGGATTGGAGGAGAAGTGATGTGGCATCCTACATGGAGCCACCTCACCATCCTCTCCACATTTTCTATTTATTTGAGTTATTTTGGAGTTTTGGGGGTTACTTGGTTTGGTTGCACACTTGCATATTTTGGTGATTTTGCTTAAGTTACTTGTTTTTGGAGCTTGGGAGCTTGATTTTGGATTGGCTTGGACTTGGAATAAGCTTGAAGTTTGTTGCTTAAATATTGAAGGTTCTTGCAATGGCAAGGTAGGGTCTATACCCTTGCATTTTATTTTACTTGTTGTGTGTTGAATTGTAAAATGAATGAATGTGTTTGTTTTGGATTTGGGGTAGTATGACCTTAAGGATGGTGTGGGAGAAGAAAAATGGGGATATTTTGAGGGAGGGATAAGAGTTTTGTATGTTTATTTGGAGGGATTTTGGGTTGGGTGTTCCACCTTGTGAAGATAAAGGAGATTTCTTGCCTTATCTTTATATGTTTTACATGAGAGGGTAATAAGATATTTGAGGGAGTGATAAGATATTGAGGGAGGGATAAGATTTTTGTATGTGTGGATGGAGATTTTGGAGGTTTCAAGGTGGACACTTAACCCATTGGGAGGTATAAGGGGTTCCCCATATTTCTCTTCTCCTTTGGCTTAGATTTTAAGCCTATGTGTTGGAAAGTTGTATATTGTTGCTATTATTGTTATTGTGCTTGTATGTGTTGCAATTTTTGTTGGCATGAATGTATGTATTATTGAAGCCTTCATTAAAAATTTCCATGGTTGCAAACATTCCTATTTCTCCATTGTTGGGGCTCGGGGGCCAATGAGAAGGATGGATTCTCCTTCTCATTAGAATAAGGTTGGGAGGTGAGTGTTTCCTATGCTCCCTTCCTTGTTATTGTGATTTGGAGTTGAAGAAATGAAGGAGATCAAAGTTTATGCCTTGGTTGGAATTACATTGTGTAGAAGAAAAAGAAAGAGATACTATTTTGTAAATTTTACCATGTTGTCTCCACTTGAATGGAGGGATTTTGTATAACTTGAATTTTAAAGAGTGAACTCCTTGTAAATGTATTATTGAAATGTGATTGTATTAATTATTCAAGGAATGTATATGTTTGAAAATAGGAATGTGAAGGTTGTAACTCATTTATCGTTGTATCTCATTCCAAAATTGTAATTTAAGTCAAGTGTGCATTTGATTTATTAATGAAGTTGTTCTTATTGAAATGGGAATATGAAGGAAATATATGTATTGTTTTTCCTATTGAAATGATCTTGTTGTACTCATTGTGTTTCTTATAAAGGAAAGAAGTTCTAAATGGTTGAGTTCTCATTCTTGTTTTCACTCTTGAGTGTTGTAAGAAAAAAGATAGAACTCTATTATAGTTTTTATACTTCATTCAATATTGTAAACACAACTATGAATGCATCTAGTTATTCCTTAACAATTTGAAGAAACATGTTCCTATTTTCCTTTTAAATTTTTGAATGAAAAGAATATGATCCCAACAAATAAATATTTAAATTTACTCGTAAAATCACAATAGGTGTCTAAATTGGTTGTTGAAAACTAAGATAAACCTTTTAGATGATCTACGATAGATAAATAAATGTATGCCAAACGTAAAATTTAACTTCAATTAACGAGGTTGCACCATGGTTTTATGGAAAAACAACCCTTACTATCACGCGGTAGTCACTTGGTGTGTTCCAAGGAAAGAAATTTCAAGCCTTTCCTATTTGGATTAGGCTCCCTACTTTCCCTTTGGAGTTTTGGAAACCCAAGTCTTCCTGGGATTCTTTAGAGCACTTGGGGTGTTGATAGTTGTTGATCCAGCCACCTGAATCCCACTCTAGGTTGATCTATGAGAACCTTTGCATCAATGTGCCTATTGGAGTGGGTGTCCTGAAATGAATATTTTTGGATTCCTTCCTAGGTAAATGGGTATAGAGTATTGATATTGAACCTTCCCCTATCATCTATGGAAGATGCAAGGTAGTAGGATTTGAAGGTAAAAATGTAATGTGAATATTTGCATGATTCAATGGAAGAACGACTAAAAGTAATATTACATTTCTCTTAGATGGTTGATGTGTCGATCGGTAGTTGGAGGTTGATGAAGATGACTTGGTGAAGGAGTGTGTACCGCATCTTATAATTTGGATGTTTCTATGGATGACTTTAGTCGATTGGTCACTTTTTCTAGAGATGCTCTGATTGTTTCCTCTCCTCCTTTGGTCGATGATAAATCTAGTGGTGGAGTGGTGGTGGTGGGTAATAGCCCTTACCGTTGGGTGGGTGCCATGAATGCGGAAGAAAATGAGCGGGTGGTTCAAATTTTGAATGAAAAATTTAATTCCCCTACCTATTTCGTGTCGGATGTTAAAGAGGATAATTTATCAATGGATGTTATGGTTGATTTAAGGTAGTGTGGGCTCTTAGGTTTGGGTCTTGCATTTCAAAAATCGGATGTATGTATGCTTGGTAGGGATGGTCAAATTTCTTTGACATATTGGAATGGCGAGAAAAGTAGGGGACCTTGGATCTCGATAAGAAAGCTTTGGGTACCATGGGTGATGGTCATGAATGGATGGTGGTCCATCCTAGATGCTCTACTCGACGGCTTGTAAATGATCCCGATTTCTTCTCGGTGTCTTGTGGTTTTCTTTGGTTGGGTGGGTTCTCGACCGGCATTGTTGTATGGTTAATCCTTTGGTAGAGGATTTCTTTGGTTAGTATTATCATTTTATCTTTCGCTCCTTTTATGTGGTTTTTTTACGTCCTCAAAACCAAAATATTTTACCTTATCTAAAAAGAACTTCAATTAACTTCATTTGCAAAGTGTATGTTTTCTATAGTAACCGGCTACACTAAGCGGTATCGAAAAAAATATAGGGAACTAGTAGCGGTTTGTAAACTGGAACCAGACACCTATCTGTTAAGTAATTTTTAAAAATGGTACTAATTAGCATCGGTGAATAGGGAACCGACATCAGTCTAATAGATCATCATCGTTTACTATGCATCTACATGTTTTTAAAAATAATGAAATGTTGGAGGCCTAACCTCCCCAACACAAAACGTCTTTCCGAGAATAAAACCTAGCTACGGCCATCAAGGCTAAACCAGGCTTAAACTGAATAGAAACACATAGATGTATATATATATATATATATATGAAAACAATAACTTGTAAATAAAATACTCAGATCTAAGAGCATATGCACCTCTAAAATGGAAATGTATTTGTATGTATATATACCCAACACTTGCAAAATGTGGATTTAAAACCATAATGCAAACACAAACCATAGTTGTAAACCCTTGAAAGGAAAACAAATAAATCAAGAGAATAAATGGAGAAATCCCTCCATCATTCTAGATCTTGACAAAAATATGCATCCTCATAACTTCCCTAAGCATCCATAGCTTCCACCTCCTTCAACTTGCAAAACTCAAATGAACAAATGAAATGGTTAAGGCCAAAAAAAAGGGATAAAAGAGATCATAAGGATTTTTAGGGCTTTTGGGAAAACCTAGATCTAAGGGTTCTCATTAATCTAATCCTAGGGTAGAGATTTTTCCCTACACATTTTAAGTCATGGGTAATTTGATGGGAATGAATTGCTAAATAAAGTGAATGGGGCTAATAAATTAAAGGGGTCACCATGGGATTTCCAACTAGTGGGTTAGGCTAGGTTGGGACCCTTTTTCCCTTGTGAGATAATAAATAAATAATTAGTAATGGACCATGAGTAAGTTGAGTAAATATTAAGGGGGTTGTGCTTGAATAACTAAATTATTTAAAGCGGGGTTAAATGGAATAATGTAAAAGTATAAAACAAGTATTAAATTAAGGGTATGGCATGGGTATTAATTAGATAGGTAAGTATGATTAAATTACTTATGAAATATTAATAATCAACTTTTAAATTTGAATTAATTCAATTAATTCAATTTGGACAATATGGAAGGTTTTACAATCCGTAACATTCCTAGAAAAATAAATATTTAAATAGTTAAAGGGATAATTGTTGACCAAAATAAGCTCACACTTATTTTGGGTCAACTGACACCATTTTCCCCCTTTTGTGCTTCAATCTGAATTATTACATATTTTAAGAATTTAAGGCCCCCGAAAACATTTCCATCAGATAGGAAATTTCTTCCCCTTTCCAGAGATATAAAGAAGTCCTTCTAACTCCTCATATTTCGCAAGTTACGGGCCGACAGGCCTTGGAAGGATTTTTTGCCAAAAGCGGGCCGGCAAGCCTAGGGAAGATTTTTTGCCAATGGAAATCACTTTTGACCGCAGTTTGAGGTGACGGGAGAAATTTTTACATTTTTTCCCTTTTCGCAAAAAGGCACAAGTATAATTGCGAGCCCGAGAAGGATTCCTTATGAAAAGTGGAAAATGCAGGTAGGAGGGCCTCGAAGATTTTTTTCCCAAAATGGAAAATGTGGGTCGGCGGGCCCGGGGATGACTCAAGTGTAAAAGAGAGTTTGTGGGGCCATGGAGGAAATTTTTCCAAGTATGAATGCGGGCAAGTGGGTCTACGGGAGACTTTGGAACTTTTACACTTTCACGCAAAATGGTGTAATTTTCAAGTGCGAGCCTGCAGGGTCTCATTGGCCGTTGAAAAGTCATAGACCCACAGAGGGTGCCACGTTACTCATCGGCACAAATCCCAAGCTAGAATCCAAAATGGAGACCCCAAATAAGCACCAAGCTTCCATGAGTCCCAGGTCCAAAACGGGACAGATTCGACAATTTAAAATTCAAAATGGGGAAGAAGCTCAGTAGACGGCGCCATGTGTTGACTCCGGCTGAACTTCAAAGATCAACTCCAAAGGTGGATCCCCAAATAAGTGCATGTTCACCACGTGGTCAAAGTCAAAAAAGGGGACACAGCCGGCTAATTAAATTGGCTAAGTATAGAGATTTATGGAAGACCCCATGTGTCTCATCGGCGCAACACCAAGGCTAGGTCCAAAGAGCGGGTTCCCCAACATGCGCAGACTCTCCACGTGTCTTGGGTCCAACAGAAGTCACATAGATCAAGGCCTGAATCAGCTAAGTATAGATAAATAATAGAAAATGCCACGTATCTCATGACGCAAATTCAAAGGCATGACCCAGGCGGAGACTCGCAGGCAAGTGCTAGCCCCCAACGTGTCCAGAGCCGAAAAGGAAGAAGTCATTAAAAATTATAAACAAAGGTAGGCTAGTGGAAGGAGCCATATGTTAGCATGGCGCAATTTCAAAAGTAAAATTCAAAGCGGGTTCCCAAATGTGTGCTGAGCCTCCACGTGTCCAAGGTCAGACTTATGGTCCCACCGAACAAAGGGACTAAACCAAAAACAAAAAAAGTAGAGGCGGAGCCGCGAGAAGGTGCCATGTGTCTCATCAACATAATTTCAAAGGTGTGACCCAAAAGTAGTCCCAAATGAACACCAACTTACCACATGACCGAGAGAATCTGAAAAGGTAAGGTCAGTTGTTAAAAATTCCAAAATCCTATGGAGGCCTCCACGTGTCTCAACCATGCAATTTCACGCAGGTAAAAGTCTGGGCGGTTTCAAATAAGCGTAAGGCCTCCACATGTCTTGGGTCAAGCATAGGGTCTCTGCACCGGGAGGAACTCAGGCATGATACAAAGGAAACTAAGGAGCCCACGGAAGCCACCACGTGTCAATATGGAGTAATTTCAGAAGTGAATGATAGGGGCTGAATCTTCAAGATGAGTGAGGCTCCCTCGTAGACCCTGTATGGACAGACTCTTTTAAATATTACGTGCCCATGACCCCCGATCTTCAAAAAGCCATATCTTTTGATTGAAAACTTAGATTTGGGCATAAGAGGACTTTTGGGAAAGATCTCGGCATCGGCTTCTCACTGACCTCCATTAATGTTTTGTTGCACTATTTTCTTTGATAGTCAAGTCTCCCACCTTCTGCCATTATGAAGAATGGGCCTCTATCTTACCTAGTAAGGGACAACAACAGGGCATGGGTATTGTAGCGAGACTCATCATTATGGCAGGTGGATTTCAATGCTTTCTAAAGTGGTTGGAGTAGGCGAGAATTCAATGCATATCTCAAGGTGGTTGAAGCAAGATTCATATTTTCCCTCTCTCTTTCTCTCTCATTCTTCTATATATTTTAAAGGAGGGGCATATTCAAAGGGTTGTTCATCTTTTCTCTCCTGCCCCCTCTCTCTTTCTTCTTTAGGGTAGAATGCAGAGTCTACGCCTCTTCTCTTGGCTCTGTAATGGAATCTTCTTGCCTCTTTCCCACTAATGATGTACCGTGTGAATTTTGGAACAATAGAATATGTTTCATGATGTATTTGTCCATCCTTTGCTTATTTTGTTATCTCTTTTCTCCTCTCGTCATTACAGGTATATTGTGCATACTCCGATGTTTATTGCAGGTCCCGAGAGCTATGCTTAACGGGTCTTGAAATGGTGTTCCATGTGACATTCATCTTTGGTTTGTGGTGCATCTTATCCACCCCCTCCTCTGCTCACCTCTCTCCACTTCAGGCAGTTTGGATTCGTGATCAGCCACTTCCTTTTCTAGTGTATCATTGCTTAGTGTAGGCTCTTTTCATCCTCTCTCTCTCTCTCTCTCTCTCTCTCTCTCTCTCTCTCTCCATGTCTCCTTGGAATAGTTAGATTAGGATAGTTTAGTTTTCCCGCACAGGGAGTAGCTTGTGGCAAGTAGATTAGGAAGAAAGAACCAACCTTCTCTGGAGGTCCATCTCAAGTTTGCAAGTCCCATAGCTTGAGAGATGGTCCAATGTTGTGCAATCACACCGAATGCCCCATCCTAGATCCCGTGCCATTTTGGGGTGCTTTGATTTTTAGTAACATTTTTGACATGCCCAAAGTGGGACACCGAGGTTATATTCTTTCTCATCTTTCGAGGTGTCTCATTATCAATAGCAAATCTTAAGCCACTGTGCGACCACCCACAGCTTTGGCATGCCAAGGTGGGACAGTCTTAAGCACCTTACCTCTTCATTTCATCAAGTTGATGTGTTCTTGGTGAGATTTAGTGTTTTGAGGCACATAAAAAACACATCTAGCGACTCCATTTTTTCAACGACTCCATTCTCTAAGTTACGATCTTTTCCATCTATTTCCACCCATCTTCATTCATCTTTCTTTCCATATCTTTCATTTTCTCCCATCCCATGAAGTTTTGCAATCATGACTTCATTCCCCTCATGGAATTCACACCTACAGTCAGTGCATTCCACCTCCAATGTATTTCCCAACTCCTCCTAGATCAGCATTATGATCAGATCCAAGACCATTATGCTTACCCATATGAGTATGGTCAAAACTAGTTTGGCCATGGAGCTTATCAAGAACAAGGGGACATATACAATGGTAACAACTACGCAGAGGATGTTGATCTGCAAGAGGATATCCAACCTTTGGAGGCTCACATGGTGCAATCAAGTGCCGTAGCTCGGATGAAAGCATTCGAGAATTTGTTATAGGGCACCTTGTCCATGGGTCGGCCCTATGCCAAGACATTACAACCCTCGAGAGAAGATTGAATTCATGGTTGAAATGCTACCTCACCTTACGCAGTGGTTTGAGGATATTTAGGCATATGAGTAAAGTGTGAGACAGCCTTGTCAATGGGTAAGTCACCACCATCTCTTTGTCCTTCATTTTCTCTTTCTCAAACTCTAGCATTTCAAAGCATGGTCAAGATTCTAGCTTCCCATATCGCCCCTAAGTATCGAATTCCCTTCTCCATCTCCTAGTCTTCCATCTCATCTCAACTCCTCTACCTTTTTTCCCTTCCAAGCAGTCATTCCCTCCAAACAAACAAGAATTTTCACTTCTCACCACCACAAAAATTAAAAATTTGGTTGAAACCCCACCCACTCCTCTCTTGCCTTCCCAATTCCTTGTGGGGAAGAGATTCCAAATACCAGTCAAGGAGAATAGCAAGAAGAGGAACCCAACAAAGAAGAAATGATAGAAGATCTAAAGATTTGGGCTATCATATTTGGGTTTACAAAGATCCCCTTGATGGTTAAGCTAACAGAGGAGGTCAAGGTTGAAGAGCCAAAGTGGTGGTTGAGGTTGAGTTTACAACATAACAAGAACAAGAACAAGAAGGAGAAGATCAGCAATTTGTTTTCTCTGAATGCAGTGTCCATAATGACACTTTTCCTGAAGAGAATGTGGATCTAATCTAAGATGCACAACTAGTCATCAAGGAAGAATAATAATCAGCTCCAAGTCCAGTTAAAAAGGAGCATATGGAGGAGAACCATATAGTTCCAGAGGCTCCAAGTGCAGAGTAGACCATAGAAGAACCTTCATTTCTTCCTCCCACTTCATCCCCTTCGAGCTCTGATGTTGAAGAGGAGTTTGAGATTTCAAAATTCATGTTTGAAGAAGACGAGAACAATAGTGAGCAAGTTTCAAATGAAGAGGACACCATGGAGGAGGTCGAGCACATGCAGCAGATAACAAGGAGGCAAACTATCTCATCAAACTTGGAAGATTGTTTTGATAGAGAGGAGCCCTAGAGGAGATAACATCATTTTTTCCTCCATCATCCACCTCTCAAGCACATGAGCGTGTTGCCATGAAGGAGAGCATTCAATGACAACAGCCTACACTTCATAACAGCCCTCTAGAACCAAGGTTGGAAGATATAAGTCTTCCATGTTCTTCACAGGAGAAGGAAAGAAAAAAGCAAGAGGATGTCATCATCCCTTCCACACCATCCATCCAGGAAGGTCTGCAAGAAGACTTCATTCTTGGAGTTGAAGTTCAAATCCATGGGCACATTCAAAGGATCAGACCGTGCCCTATCGTGTACTTGGTTTCATCAGAGCCAAGGGAGAATCCAAAACTAGTCATGACCACTTCAGGGCATGAGGATGAGCTTCAAAGTACCAAGGATCAGTTGTAATGCCTCTTCAATCCAAATGTAGAGCAACTAAAAGAGGCATTTGTCTTATTTCTAGTTAACACCTTGATAATTTGGGTGGAGGACCGGCTTATAGTTAGTTTTTCACTCATACAAGCAGCCATATTCAGTGTCAAATCATTTGCATGGTTTCTCCTTTTGAGAAAGGGAAGTTACTTCTCCTACCGCAGTAAAGACAGGATTTGTTTGAGTCCCCTTCTCTTTGGTTAGTGTAGTATAGGAGTTTGTTTGTTTTCATTAGAAGAAGTGCTTGTGCACACTCTATATGTTCCACTTGGAACATGTCTCGATTTCCGCTTTTGTACATAGTGCGTTATGGTGTTTTGTTGCTCGTGCACGGACATTAGAACCAGCGGGGTGAATCCGGTGGTTAGCTCTAGTTCCAACAGTTTCCAAGTGGCTCAGGGATCGGATTTTCAAATCTCAAATCATATTTGTGTTTACCAAGTAGAATCTATGCCCAATGGATGTTTCAAAAAACCGATCATTTCACCTAGCAAGAGTGTGATACCAATGAGTCACCAAATTGTTGACCAAAATAAGCTCACACTTATTTTGGGTCAACTGACACCATTTTCCCCCTTTTGTGCTTCAATACAAATTCTTACATATTTTAATCACTTGAGGCCCCCTAAAAACATGTCCATAAAATAGGAAATTTCTTCCCCTTTCCAGATATATAAAAATTCCTTCTAACTCCTCATATTTCACAAGTTACAGTCGATGGGCCTTGAAAGGATTTTTTTGCCAAAAGCGGGTTCGGCATGCCTCCCGAAACTTTTTGTAAATGAAAATCACGGACACTGGGGTGGTGGGAGAAATTTTGACATTTTTGACTGTTATCACCGAATCATAAGACCCTGTGTTTATACAAGTGCATATACTTAAACTCACGTTGTGATTGGATAACATGGGTACTATCTCCAAGTTGTGGGACTTCGCTACTTGAGATAGACCTCCGGAGAAAGTGGTTCTTACTCCTAAACTACCCGCCACAATCTACTCTAATGCAGGGAAACTAACTATTCTAATCTAAATTTCTAAGGGACTAGGGAGAGAGAATGCATAAAATGAAAGCCTACACTAAAGCGGTGATACACCGTAAAAGGAGGGTGTGAGAGTAGTCTCCAAATGCGTGAAATACGAGAGGCAAAGTGCACACTAGAAGAGGTGATGACAGGTTCTCCATAATCTAGCAAAATGCATTCACAATGATATTCCAAGCATACTCAATGATAATGGATCCCTAAGAACATAATAATAGACACAATATTCTTGTAAAAGATTAAAGGGGCAAGAAGAATGCAAGAAAACACAGCAGGGGAAGATATATCCACAAACTGATATTTTATTGCTTCATGATATGCACAGTTCAATCTATTACAGATAAGGGCCTGGATCACCATGCAAGGAGTCCACTACAAGGGCCTGCAGCACATTGGCTTCACAAATCAATTTTGATAGAGCTTTTCTATCTAAAAACTCTCCTTTACAATGAGCCCAACACTCCAATTTATAGAAAAAATGAGAAGAGAAAGAGAAGGGAAAATGAAAATCCTGAAATCTATCCTTCAACCACTTGTAAGAGGCATTAAATGGAGTAAAATGATTATATATTACTTGCAAAAGGCTCCCCATACTGTCCCAGGTGCTGCAATAGAGAAAGAATGATGACCATGCCTCTTAATTGCACTCCCAACCACCAAATGAAACACTGTTATGAACCCAGCCACGTTTTCTAAAAAATCTCGACCAATTTCTCATCAAATCTAGAATTTCTTGATTTTTTTGCATCGGGCTCAGAGCCATGATTCCAACGGTACCAATTTTGTGTGATTTCGTTGAGAAATGCAAAAGTTATGGCCTTCTGAGTGCGGGTAGCTATTTTGGGTCCTTGGCAGCATTTTCTGTCATTTGACGGGAATGAGCATTAACTGACTGGAGCTGAATATATTTATTTTATTTAAATATATCTACCATCATTAAAAATAATAGGACATTGTGCTCGTTCCAGAAAGTCCAATTTTGTGAAAATCGGAGCTCGGAGTCAAAAGTTATGGCCGTTTGAAGTTTCACGGGTCAAACATTGACTTTTTCTTCTTCGCTTCGCCGCTTCGTGTGTCCCTCGCGTCTGCTGCGCGTACCTTTGGCCCTGATGTCCCAAACAAAAATCTCCCGCTTCAGCCGATTCGGGCTTCTTGTCCCTTTATTTTTGCCTTTTCGCCTTTCGCCGCCGGTTCAAGGCGTCCACGCGCGTCACTTTGTCCCAACGTCCCAACTGTCCCGATCGCTCGGGACAAATATCTCCGAACCACCCGAAATGGACTGTTTTTCGGCTTTTCGGCCGGTTTGCGTCCCTCGCGTACCTACGGCCCAGATGTCCCAAACCGCGCGATAACAAAACTTGGCGATTTTTTCCACTTTTCGCCTATTTTCGGCTTTTCGCGCCCCGCGTCCTTTTGTCCCTTGGCTGCTTCCAATCGCTGCGTGGGTGGATCGCCTCGGGCGGATTTTCGGCCGGTTTGCGCCCGACGCCCCAATCTGTTCCCAATCACTGCGCGGACTAGGACTTAGCTGATTTTCTTCATTTTTTCGCCCCAAGCTTGGTTTTTTGCAATTTTTTCACCTTTTCTAACTCGTTGGGTTTTCTTTGGATGGGAGAGTTAAGGAAGCCGAGGGGCCCCAAAACATGATTTCGGGCCTTAAATCAATCTATTTGCTCTTGGGACTAAATAATTTGATGCATGTTATCAAAATTACCTTGAGGGGTGAATTTTGGATAACATGACCTTTTCACAAAAAGGCACAAGTATAGTTACGGGCCCGCGGCCCGAGATAGATTCCGTATGAAAAGTGGAAAATGCGGGCCTGTGGACCCAAAGATGTCTTTTTACCCAAAATGGAAAATGTGGGCCGACGGACCTGGGGATGACTCAAGTATAAAAGCGGGTCTACGGGGCCACAAAGGAATTTTTTTCCAAGTATGAATGCGGGTCGGCGGGTCTGTGGGAGACTTTGGAACTTTTACAATTTCCGCAAAATGGCACAATTTTCAAGTGCAGGCCCACAAGCCCATGGGTCTCATCGGCCGTTGAAAATTCACAGACCCGCAGAGGTGCAGTGCCTCATCGATGCAAATCCCAAGATAGAATCCAAAACAGAGACCCCAAACAAGCACCAAGCTTCCACGAGTCCCGTGTTCAAAAAGGGATAGAGTCAACATTCGAAAAGTCAAAATGGCGTAGAATCGGGCAGACAACGCCACATGTCGACTCGACATAACTTCAAAGATCAAATCCAAAGGTAGATCCCCAAATAAGGGCAGGTTCACCATGTGGTCAAATTCAAAAAAGTGGAAATTGGTTATTTTAAATCGGCTAAGTATAGAGAGTTGGCGAAAGACCTCACGTGTCTCATCTGCAACACCAAGGCTGGGTCCAAAGAGTAGGTTCCCAAACGTGCGCAGACTCTCCACGTGTCTTGGGTCCAACAAGTCAAATGGATCAAGGCCTAAATCGGCTAAGTATAGAGAATCGGTGGATGGCGCCACTTGTCTCATCAAGACAAATTCAATGGCGTGACCTAAGGCGAGACTCTGACAAGTGCTAGCCCCCCACGTGTCCAGAGCCTGAAAAGGTAGAAGCGGTCATTAAAAATTCTAAACAGAGGTAGGCTAGCGGAAGGAGCCACGTGTCAAAGCATGACATAATTTCAAAAGTAAAATTTAGAGTAGGTTCTCAAATGTGCGCTGAGCCTCCACGTGTCCAGGGTTAGACTTATGTTCCCGCAAACAAAGGGACTTAACCAAAAAACACAAAGATGTAGGCGGAGCCGTGGAAGGTTCCATGTGTCTCATCAAAGACAATTTCAAATGTGCAACCAAAACGGTAGTTCCCAAATGAGTGCCAACTCGCCACGTGGCTAGAGTCTGAAAAGGTAAGGTCGGTCATTAAAAAGTCCAAAAGCCTGCAAAGGCCTCCACGTGTCTCGATCGCGTAATTTCAAAAGCAAAACTAGGGCAGTTTCAAACAAGTGGAAGGCCTCCACATGTCTCGGGTCAGGCATAGGGTCTCCACCAACTGGAGAAACTAAGGCAGGATACAAAGGAAACCGAGGAGCCTGTGGAAGTTGCCATGTGTCACTCTGGCACAATTTCATAAGTGAAAGGTAGGGGCTGATTCTTCAAGATGCGCGAGGCTGCCACGTAGACCCTTTATGGACAGACTCTTTTCAATATTGTGCCTACAATCTTGATCTTTAGATAGCCATATCTTTCGATTGGAAACTCAGATTTGGGAGGGAGAGGATTTTTGGAAAGATCTCGATGCCGGTTTCTCACCTGCCTCCATTAATTTTTCGACTCGCTATTTTTGGGACTCCAAGTCTCCTACCTTCCACCATGATGAAGAATGGGCCTCTTTCTTACCCAGTAAGGGACAACAATAGGGCATGGGTGTTGCAGCGAGACTCTTCGTTGTGGCAAGTGGATTTCAATGCTTTCTGAAGTGGTTGGAGTAGATGGAATTCAATGCATATCTTAAGGTGGTTGAAGCAGGATTCAGATTTTCCCTCTCTTTCTCTCTCATTCTTCTATATATTGTAAAGGAAGGGCATATTCAAAGGGTTGTTCATCTTTTCTCTCCTACCCCCTCTCTCTTTTTCTTCCTTAGGGTAGAATGTGGAGTCTAAACCTCCTCCCATGGCTCTATAATGACATCTTCTTGCCTCTTGCCTACTGATGATGTACCTTGTGACTTTTGGAGCAATAGAATATGTTTCATGATGCATTTTTCCATCCTTTTCTTATTTTTATCTCTTCTCGCCTCTCATCATTACAGGGTATATTGTGCATACTCTGATGTTTATTGCAGGTCTTGGGAGCTATGCTTAATGGGTCTTGAAGTGGTGTCTTGTGTGACATTCATCTTTGGTCTGTGGTGCATCTTGTCCACCCCTTCCTCTACTCACCTCTCTCCACTTCAGGCAGTTTGGATCTATGATCAGCCACTTCCTTTTCTGGTGTATCACCACTTAGTGTAGGCTCTCTTTCACCCTCTCTCTCTCTCCCTATCTCCTTGGAATGGTTAGATTAGGATAGATTAGTTTTCCTGCACATGAGTATCTTATGGTAGGTAGATTAGGAAGTAGGAACTAGCCTTCTCGGAGGTCCATCTCAGGTTTACAAGTCCCATAGCTTGAGAGATGGTCCAATGTTGTGCAATCACATCGAATGCTCCATCCCAGATCTCAAGCCATTTGAGGGTGTTGTGATTTTGCACTAATAATAATGTTTCAAATGGGAAAAAAATTAAAATGTAATAGAAAGATTTAAATTTAATTCAAATGTAGTTAACAAAAAAATCAGTAATTTTACATGAGTAATTAATGGATTTGATGTGGTTTGGTGCATTGAATTATGGATGTTATAGTTAAAAAGATGATAAAACACAACAAAATTGAATAAGACATGACAAGGATTTGATAATGAGTTTTCCAATTAGCTACATCTCGAGGATCATTAAAAATGTAATCAGATCTATTAAAAATCAACTTACAAGTACACCATACAACTCACAAAATGATAAATAGACCCTATCACCTGCAAATAGAGCTGAAAAACTAATGTGAAGACTTTGAACCTGTTAGAAGAAACGTCTTCCTATACATGTGTGGCTTTGTAAGGTTTTCTCCATCAAAATAGGCTCATGTTTCTTTAGAAAGAAAGTGTAAAAATATCCATCATGTACTAATCCTCCTTCATGAAGTTAAATTTCAGTTTATATAGGCATTCCTCCTTTAAGAATGTCAAAAAGCTATGATAAAATGGTGTTATAGTCTCCTCGTAGCTATCAAATAGAGCTATCGCACACCTAACATGGTAAGAATTCGACCTGTTTAAATATCAATTTCTCCTTTTATAATACTTACAATCCTGGAGCGATTTGGTTGGGGAGCTTAATATTTTACCCCAAAGTTTGGGGTTTAAATCTCCCAAATTTCTTTTTACTACAATTATGGATTAGGAGTACATCCCACATTTGGTGTGTGACATAGGAGGGAAGGCTTAAAATATCATATTTAAATGTTTATGTTCAACCATGGCTTCAGCGACATCCTCCTCTATTTTTCCAATGATGGGATTGACACCCGCCTTGGTGGATATGTGTGGAATGATGCCCTAGAACTTGGTCTTATTGTGTCTAATCTTGGAGATTTGGGGATAGGCAAGCCTTCTTGGCTTGGCTTGTAACTCAATTGATGGTAGGGTTGGCAGATATGTTGTATATGGCTCTGTCAGGGTGACTTTTTGTATCAGTATCTCAAAGATCCGTGATTTGGTTGGCATCAGTGTTGATTTGAAACATTTGTCCTAGCTAGGTGGCATATTTGAGTATGTGAAATGAGGCTTATCCATGAAGTTCCACTTGTCCTCTTTGGAGCCTAACATGTATTAACTAGAAAATGCACCAAATAACATAGTGCAAATGAGATAATCAACACCACCATTAGTAATATGAAAATTGGGTCTCCTTTCGAAATAATAGTATACTCAGTTTTGAAACCTAAAATTTTGTACACCCTTGTCGAAGATCAGAGTGTAAAAAATTGACATTATTTTTTCCTTCTCTACTTGCACATTGCCACTTATTGACTTTTGATAGGTCGATCGGTTGTTCATTGTTCTCCCCGAGGTACCCGCGCCCGATACATTCTTGTTAATCATGTGAGGGTGGTATTTTATGCATACATGATTCTATTTTAACCCATTCAAATTGCTACAAAATCTTACTATGAGATATTTTGTAAGAAATAGGTAAAGAGAATTTTGGGGAACATTTATTTTCCTAAAATGACCTCTAGATCACTCCTCCTTAGAAGTCTTTTGGTCTCCAAAAGTCTTATTCCAAAACTGAAAATAAATTAATTAAGGTACTTAACACCCCTCTCGTAAGGTTTCCATTCTTCCTCTCTACCCAAAAATATCTCGCACAACACAAACATACATGAGAAAATAGTATAGAAGATAAAAATTACTATAAGTTATCAAATGTCATCACCAAAAATGGATTAGTATATAATAGACAACAAATGCCTCTCAACAATTGTCCAATAGAATCCCTATGATTCGGCCAATAACTCGTAATTACACAATCTCACCCAAAAATATAAGTATAAAATATAAAACACAATGTCATAAAACAAGTTATCTAACCGACCTTGTGGAAACGGTCAAATCATTCTTGTTTAAGGTTTTTTTAGTTATATGTTATTAATGAAAAAATAACAAAACTCAAATAAGGAGGGTTTACCAATACCTACGGTGACAATCAAAATTTCAGGATGATGGAATACGGACAATATAAAGAGATCCCTCTATAAAACCCCATTTTTACTTAACCAAATTAAAGCGGAGAAAGTTAAGACAAAATGTCATATATATATATATATATATATATATATATATATATATATATATATATATATATATATATATAACATAACCAAGTATATGAGCCACTTAACATCATCAACCATATCAAAATTACTAAATCATTTAACATTGATTTACAATAAATAGAAGGTAAGATTCTTTCCTTTCATTTTCCATTTTGCAAAATTAAAGTTGATGTTTCCAAATGACATACACTAATCATAAAATTGCTTTCTAACATTTACATTTTGTATGAATGACATTCTTTACAAATTGATATTGATCATATCATATAAACTCAATATATTACATATAGTGAGCTTTGTTTTTAGTGTGAAAGTTAACAGTTTCTCTGCTCTCTATTTTTATCTTCATCTTGGTTAGTGGACTAATTTTTCTCTATTTTGTTCCTAGTTTTGTGTTGGTTCTAGACTGGTTTTATTTTTTTACTATGTTTTGTTCTTATTTTTACTCTTGAAATCTTTATGGATATATTTAGATATGCTATATAACCTGCAACCATACTCGTGAGAGGGAGAATATCATTGCGACATTTTTCCACCAATCGAGACATGGAAGTCTCCCGCACATCTTCTTTACTGAGAATGGCCCTTCCCTTCAATGAAGCACATAGATCATGGATTATGCGGCAAGAGGATGTATCATATCAAATGAGGTTAGCATCTACCTTTGGACACCTACCTTAGGCATCTCACAAAACCTAGTGAGCTAGGACTAGAATGATTTATACTCCTATGTCTAATTAAGTATACCATAATTTGACATTTTTGTGGCCACAAGACCATATGGAAGATGGGCACCCACCAAGTCTCTCGACTCCTCTGCTAGATTTATTTAGACCTTGAATATTAAATTAAGTTCTCGAGGAGTTAATGTGAACGACACCACCTAGTCTGTCACATCCTAGTCTCACAAATTCCAAAGGGTCTACAACCTTTAAAAGGGTTTAAAATATGTTATCTACTCATTCTAGAAGAGCAAGAATTAAGTGATAAAATTTCACCATCATGCTTAATAAGGCATTAAGATTTAAGGTAGAAAATCCAGTCAATTATTTTTAAAATTTATACTAATACAAGGGTGTATAAAACTAGACTGTTGTTTTATATTGTTTTATCGAGAGATCATGAATTGAAATATTTTAATATTTATTATTATCTAATTAATTTGATTTAGTTGGAAAGAAAATTTCCATATTCACTAGGAGGTGAGTAACTTTTATTAGTTTCTTATCACAGTGAGCTAACTTGACACCAGCTCATATGAGGGGGTTGACAAATGCATGTGGTAAAAGGAAAAACTGAAAATTTTAAATTTGTAGTATTTATTTAATTTCAAAACATGAAGCTAGGGAATTGAAAATGCCAAGCCATAAAAACTAATAGATGCTATCAACTCCAATAATTTATTCAATTTTTCAAACATTTGAGATAAGGCTTTCTTAGAAACGTAAGTCTGCAATAGTTGGTTGTGCATCACTTCATAAAACCAACCCTCTCTACCTAATGTTGTGAGATTGCAATTGAGATCGGCAGTGGATTGCATTGGCATTGGTTTAGCATGGTTTTAAAGGAAAGATTAAAAAACGTATTGTTATGAAATCTAATCCTACCAAAATGATAAGAATTCCTCCTTTTTGTCATTAGTGTTGCTATGAATTCCTTCTTTAATGATATAAAATTAAAAGACTGTATAGGTGGCTAAAGTTTATTGAAAATTTAATGGAGGGGGTGGATTACAGTGTGGATTATCATCTCGGGATTTTTTATTCATTTGATAACCCAAACTCATAACATATATAATTAATGCATGGTATATACAACAGGATAAACATGTAGCTAATTAGCTAGGATTTTTTATTTATCCCAAAACAAAAACTCAGAATAGATGAAATTAATTCATGGTATTTTCAGTAGGATAAACCCCATACCTTTCGGATATGCTAAAAATTCCAAGCTCCTTATACGTTTTTCTCTCCTTTCCCGATCTCCCCCTTTTTCTTCCCGTGCATGAATGTTTTGTTTTACCTCATTTTCTTTCTTTTTATATTTTATTTCCTTTTACTACTTCCATTCTCCCCTTTACTAATCAAAATCCCCTCCTCCATGTGAATGTGGAAAATGTAGTTAATGGAGTGACTCCTCCTTAAAAGGTAGGAAATATTCCAAAAATAGGAAATTTCATTAAATTTATAAACCACTTCTTCTAATTGTTGTGTCTAAAATTGAATAATTCTCCTTGGGTTCTTTAAATGCAATTAAAACATAACCATCCTTCCTCAAAGTTTGGGTGCCCTTTTTTGGTATTTCTCTTGTACATGGTGTTACACATTATTTATTTTATTTAAAACCATTAATTATTTTATTATTAACTACTATATATTAATACTTGTCTCTTAGTATTTTTATTTCTTTTTTAGGAACTTAATTACTATCCCTCACATGATTTACTTATTTAAAAGGTACCTTAAAAAGGATCAATCGGTTTATTAATATTTACTCGTGAAACAAATCCATATATATACTACCTATATAGACCGATAACTGCATCATAAACCTATTTTCTGTTAAGACTTAAAAAGGGTTCTTACCTACTCTTGCATCCATGCAAGTTCAGGAAAAAGGATTTATACTTCCTAAAGTGGACACAACCTAGTCACATGGTTTACATCCCTTTGCCACATTGTTTTCCATAATCTATTTGTATCTTCCTAATGATACTCTCCTCCTTTAGAGGATAATTTTTCCCGCGCACACCACCACCGAACATAACACTCACACATTTTTAGCGTTAAGAAATAAAATTATCTTATAAACTCATAATAATAATATAATAATAATAATAATAATTAATACTTTTGTGAGGCATAAATAAGGAAACTTGATCATTTCATATCTAACCATGGTCATATAATTTTTTTATTGATCAACATGCATAACTCATCTCAAAACATCTAACAACTACATTCATCCATAATTAAATAAAATTCCATAATATTCGTGTTATGACCTCACTCCCTACATGGAAAATACATCATCCCGATGTTAATCAAGTAAAAACATCACATGTTTGATCAATGAAATGATAAGTGTCTAAAACATAGCATGTCAATCAAATAAAAGTATTAAGTGTCTATCAAATGATTATAATTTCTAATCAAATAAAATTATCAAATTTCATCAAATGGCCATAATGTCTAATCAAATAAAAGTATCAAGTGTCTATCAAATGAGCATAATGTATAATAAAATAAAACCATCAAGTGTCTATCAAATGACCATAATGTCTAATCCAAAAATGTGGGAAGTTCTGAAGAACTTCATCCATGTCCTCCCATGTAGCATTATTCTCATAGTATTGGTCCCATTGGACCTTACACTAAGAAATATCTTTGTTCCACAAATGAATTTTGTGAGTATCAATGATTCGCAAGGGCTTTACGAGTAACCACTCACGAATCCTCCACCTATAAATATTTCCAATCAATAACATGAGATACATCAGGATGATATTTCTAAGTAAAGAGATATGAAAAACATCATGGAGTTGAGCTAAAGTGGGTGGTAGAGAAAGCTTATATGCCATTGGATTAATCACTTCCAAAACTTCGAAAGGTCCCACGTATTGTGGAGAAAGTTTGGAAGCCTTCCCAAACTTGATTGAACTTTTCTTTGGTTTGAATCTAAGGAAAACCTTGTCCCCTTTCTCAAAATTTTGTGGATTTCTTTATCTGTTTGCATATCTCTTCTTTCTAAATGTTTCTTCAACCAATCTCTTCTTAATCTGTACTACTCGCTCTTCCATCTCCGAAGCATCTCGGGTCCTATAAATATTCTATCTTCCTTCTTATCCCAACTAATGGGAGTGCGACACTTACGACCATACAAATCCTCAAAAGGAGCTATTCCCAAAGTAGAGTGAGTGGAGTTATTGTATGCAAACTCAACTAAGGGAAGATACTCCTCCCATCTATATTTCTATTTTGTCCAATAGTACATGTAAAGCATGTCTTCCAAAACTTGATTAACTCTCTCTATTTTTCCATCTATCTCAGGATGGTATGCAGTGTTGAAATTGAGCTTTGTACCAAGGGTTACATGCAAGGTTTTTCAAAACCTAGAAGTCATCCTAGTATCACGATCTGAAATTATCTTCTCTGGAAATCCATGATGTCTAAATATCTTGCATAAATTTACATCCTAGAGTGGGTGCATCATCCATCAAGTTTCTTGGAATGAAATGTGTCACTTTGGTGAGTTTTTCAATCACCACTAAAACAACATCATGTCTGTTCTTAGACATTGGGAGTCCTTGGACAAATTCCAAGCTCATAACTTTCCATTTATATTTTGGAACACTATGTGGGTATAAAAACAACCTGTGCAAGATGTAGATGCTCGGCTTCGACACGCTAGCATTCTAAACATTTGACAAAAAAAATGTAATATCTCTTTTCAAACATGGCCATACATATAAATGTTTAACATCTACTACCATCTTAGTCACCCCAGGATGACCTAAATAGGGAGCACCATGTGCTTCCTCCAAAACTATGGTTCACAAACCACCATGGTCTGGAACATATATTCTATGTCATTAAACCTCAAGATTCCATATCTCTTTATCTGATAGCCCTCATACCTATGATCTCAACTATCAACCTCAAGAGCATCCTTGAACTGCTTGTAAAATTTATCAGATGGTAGCTTCTCTAGGATATGTTTTCTAAAAGTATTCCAAACTCAGATGCCATGGCTATGTGTCTTCGCCAACTTAGTGCATTTGTGACCTTGTTTTCCTTTCCTTTAATGTACTCAATATCAAATTCATACTCACTCAAACTCTAACCAATGTCTTTGTTGGGTATTTAGGTTAAGTTGAGTAAAAATATATTTGAGACCCAAGTGATTAGTCTTGAGTTCAAATGGTTTCCCTAAAATGAAGTGCCTCCAAGTTTCATAAGGCATGAATAATATGCTAACTCAAATCATGTGGAACATAATTTAGTTCTTCTTTCCCGATTTTCTTGACTCATATGCAAACATGGTTATCTTGTAGAAAAACTCCCCAAAACCATCTCGTTAATACATCTATGACCATTTTGAAGTCCCCATTAGGATTGGGAACCATCAAGATAGGATTTGTTAACTTTTCTTTCAACAACTTGAAGGCATTCTCATAATTTTCAGTCCAAATGAACATTTTCCCTTTCTTTTATAGTGAAGTAATTGGACTGTAACCTTGAAAAATCCTTCCAAAAACCTCCTATAATACCCATCTAAGCCCATAAATCTTTCACTTCATGCACATTCTTAGGAGAAGGCCAATCCATAATTACTTGGATCTTAGATGGATCAACTATTATGCCTTCTTTTGATATAATGTGACCAAGATATTGCACTTGAGGTTGGAAAAAGGTGCATTTAGATAGATGTATGTATAATTTTGTTTTCTCAACCTTTCCAAAACCAACCTTAGGTGCTCATGATGTTCTTCTTCCTTCCTAGAGTATATTAAAATATCATCTAGGAAGATCAAAATAAATTTTTCCAAATAATCTCTCAAGACATTGTTCATCATAAAAGTTGTGTTTGTAAGTCCAAAAGGTAATATGGTGAACTCGTAATGACCATAACAAGCTCAAAAATTTGTTTTGTGTATGTCCTCATCTCTTATTCTCAAAAGATAGTATATAGACCTTAAGTCGATATTGTAAAATATTGTAGCTCCTTGGATTTGATCAAAAAGATTGTCAAATGGGGTAAGGGGTACCTATTCTTTATATTTACTTTATTCAACATCATGTAGTCAATGCAAAGCCTTAAAGTTCCATCCTTCTTTTTCAAAAATATCACAGGAGCACCCCAAGGAGAAACACTTGGTCAAATCAAACCCTTAGCCAAAAATTCTTGTAATTGAGATTTTAATTCAAACAATTTAGTTGTAGTCATATGATATGGGGCTTTGGATTGGGGTTCAGTTCTAGGCATGAGATCTATTGAGAAGTCAAACTCTCTTTGAGGTGGAAGTCCTAGAAGTTCCTCAAGAAATACATCCTTATAATCATATAGGAAAGGATAGTCTTCAATGATTGGTTCCTTTTCACTCTCCATGTCATGGATGTGTACTACATACATGACACACCCTTTTCTCTTCACCTTCTTTAGTTGCATCACAAAAATTTGTCCTAAGACTAATCTCTCTCTTAGTTCCTTGGATGCTCACTTCTCTTCCATTATCATCTAAACATACTATAGTCTTAGCAAAAAAATCAACCTTAGCCCGATGTTTCCACAACCAATTCACTCCTAAAATCACATCATACGATCCCAATGGTGCAACATACATATTTACTGAGGTTGTTAGTTTGGGAAGTTGTAAATCAGCCTCAAATAAGCATTTCTCTACTTTTCACTCAACTTGTTTTCCATATTGCACTACCCAAGTATGTTCCATATAACCATATTTTCTAGATATTTTGCTTAAAATTTCAAGATCTTAAACATTTGGCCCAATTGTCTATCAAAATAGTGACTGGATGCAAAAAAGAGTACCTGATGCTTTTATAGGTATGGTTTAATGGTCATACTGGTGGTTATCAATCTTTGCACATGTTTGCATTACTAAAAGGTTTCCTTCTAGTTTGATGCACGTGCCTTATTATCTCGGCTCCTATATTGTTTGATGGAAAATGGCTAGCATAGTGATCTCCCTACATATGAAACACCCATCTTTTGGTCCTTTGGTGAAATTCCCATGGTTTCCTGTGTTTCCATTATTGTTCTAATTCTAATTTCATTGCCATTGTTTCCATTCATGTTCCCATTACTATTGTTTCCATTCTTTTTTCCATTACCATTGCCATTTCTATTTTTGTTCTTAAAATTTCCTCCTGATTTGAAGTTTTTCCCTTGTCTAGAGGGGTTGAACCTATTAGTTTTCCAATTCTTCTTTTGAAAAGATGCAGATTGAGAGTTGTTTCTTTTCTTTAAAATATTTCCTAGCTTCATAGATGGCCTTCAATTTTTTTATTGCTTCAATGATTTCTCAAAGACTTGGTCCATGGTCGAAGGTCCATGAACATCAACCTCTAGATCCTATTTGGGGTTTCAATCCCAGATGAATTTTTTTATATGAAATTTCTCATCCTTCGATATTAAGGCACATATTTGAGAAGTCGGGTGAACTTATCTAGTTTATTACTAACATTCATTTCTAGTGAAGGTTCTGAAATTATGTCAACTTCTATCAAAGTATAGTTGTGATAACCATCTTTTTTCTAAAAAAGAGTGATGAAACAATTCCCAAGTAGTATTTTCTAGGGTGAGGTTTCTTTCGGCCTTAATGTTATTCCACTAATTTTATGCCTCTCTAGTGAGGTGATAGGCTCCCCATATAGCTTTGGTCTTCGCTGAAAAGTTACAGAGCTCAAAGTATTGCTCAATCTCAATAAGCCATGACCTAGCTCCATCTCCTATGGCATCTCATTTTAACTTAGGAGGTAGAACCCTCTTGAGATCCTTGCCAATTTAAGCCTTTATTAGAGGTCATTTTGTGGCTCCCGTTGATCGTTGTTTTTCTCTATCTCCTCTCCTTGTTCATTTTTTCCTCCTCATTTTCTTCATAATATTCCTTTACTTCTTCTTCAACCCTTTCTATTCTAAAAGATGTACCCTATCCCAAGTTTTAGTTAACATTGCTAGAATTTGGTCTAATTTTTCTTGTTGCCCTTGACTCTCAACATTATTTTCCCCACTATTGGATTCATTTCTAGTTTGGGCCATTATTTACCTAAACATTTTGAAATAAAAATATTTAAGGTTTTGTAATGAGCTCCATTAGGCCAAGTGTTGAACCTACATCTATGATACCAATGATGTAACAACCCATTTTTACTTAACCAAATTAAAGTGGAAAAGTTAAGAAAAGAAGTCATTATAAATATATATATATATATATATATATATATATATATATATATATATATATATATATATTATATATATATATATAATACCATAACAGAAGTATTGAATTACTTAACATCATCAACCATATCAAAATCACTAAATCATTTAACATTCATTAACAATAAAGAGGAAGGTAAGATTCTTTCCTTTCATTTTCCATTTCACAAAATTAAAGTTGATGTTTCCAAATGCCATACACTAATCATAAAAATGATTTCTAACATTTTCATTCTATATGAATGTCATTATTTACAAATTGATATTGATCATATCATATAAACTCAATATATTACATATAGTGATCTTTTTTTTAGTATGAAATCTAGCAGGTTTCTCCCGCTCTCTTTTTTTTCTTCATGTTGGTTTCGGACTCTCTTTTTTTATATGTTATGTTCTTGGTTTGTGTCCTGGTTCTAGACTAGTTTTTCTTTGTTTCATTCCTAGTTTTGACTCTTGAAATATTTATGGCTATATTTGGATTGTATATCCTTGCAACCATACTCGTGAGAGGGAGGATATATCATTGGGATGTTTTTCCACCAATCAAGGACATGGAGTTTCCTTCACATCTCCTTTATAGAGTGTCCTTTCCCTTCAACGAAGCACATAGATCATGGATTATGCACCAAGAGGATGTATCATATAAACCGAGGTTAGTGTCTACCTTCGAGACACCTACTTGGGCATCTCACAACACCTAGTGAGTGAGAATGGAATGATTTATACTCCTATGTCTAATTAAGTATACCATAATTTAACATGTTTGTGGCCATAAGAATATAGGGAATATGGGTACCCACCAAGTCTCTCGACTCCTCAACTACATTTATCTAGACCTTGAATATTAAATTAAGTTCTCGAGGAGTTAATGTGAACTACACCACCTAGTACGTCACATCCTAGTCTCATAAATTCCAAAGGTCTATAATATTTCTAAAAAATATGTTATCTTCTCATTCTAGAAGTGCAAGAATTAAGTGAGGGAATGTCAACATCATGCTTAATAAAGGCATTAAAATTTAAGTTAGAAAATCCATTCATTTATTATTTAAAATTTAATACTAATACAAGGGTGTAGAAACTAGATTGTTGTTCTATACTTTTTATCAAGAGATCACACAGTGAAATAATTTAATATTTATTATTATCTCATTAATTTGTATTGGTTTAGTTTTTCTAGAGTCTGCATTTGATTTGATGGATTCTTTTAATTTATTAATGTATTTCTTTTGATTGCTATGAGAAGGATTATATTAACATAAAATACAATAATGGAAATGACAACAACATTCAACTAAGACCGATTGGATTTAGTGGGAAAGAAAATTTCCAAATTTACTATGAGGTGAGTAAATTTGATTAGCTTCTTATCACCGAGCTAACTTGACACCAACTCATTTGAGGGAGTTGACAAATGCATGTGGTAAAAGGAAAAGTTGAAAATTTTAAATTTTCAGCAAACATCTCCAAACCTAAAGCTAGGGAAAAGAAAACAATAAGCCATAAAAACTAATAGCTAGTATCAACTACAATAATTTATTTAATTTGTCAGAAATTTGAGGTAAGGATTTTTTGGAAACATATGGTTGGAATAGTTGGTTGTGCATCACTTCTTACAACCCACCATCTCTACCTAATGTTGTGAGATTGCAATTGAGATCGGCAACAATGGATTGCATTTTCATTAGTTAAACATGGTTTTAAAGAAAAAATATAAAAAACATATTGTTATGAAATATACTCCTACTAAAATGATAAGGAATCCTCCCTTTTTGTCATTGGTGTTGTCTACGAATTAATCCTTCCTTAATGACATAAAATTAAAATATTGTATAAGTGGTTGAATTTGATTGAAAATTCAATGGATGGAGGTGGAATATGGTGCAAATTATTGGCTAGAGTTTTTATTTGTCCCATAACCCAAACTCAAAACATATATAATTAATTCGTGGTATTTTTCAAGCAGGATAAACCCGTACATTATCGGCCTAGGATTTTTATTTATCCCAAAACCAAAACTTAGAACAAATATAATTAATTCATGGTATTTTCAGTAGGATAAACCCCATACCTTTCACTGATGCTAAAACTTCCAAGCTCCTTATGCATTTTTCTCCTTTTTCCGATCTACCACCTTTTTGTTCCAATGAATGAATGTTTTCTTTTACCTCCTTTTCTTTCTTTTTATATTTTATTTCCTTTTATTATTTCCATTCTCCCTTTACTAATCAAAATCTCCTCCTCAGTGAATGTGGAGAATCTGCAGTTAATGGAGTGACTCCTCCTTAAAAGGTGGGTAATCTTCAAAAATAGGAAATTTTAAAAATTTATAAACCAATTCTTTGAACTAGTGTGTGTGGAGTTGAAGAATTTTCCTTGGGTTCTTTGAATGTAATTAAAACTTAACCATCCTTCCTCAAAGTTTTGGCGCCCCATTTTAGTATTTCTCTTGTAGTGTTACTTGTAAGATGAAAAATAGGGATGGAAGCCTAGTGATTTTATTAGTAATGAATCTGATCAAAGACGAGAATGTATGACTGTAATATTTATAGATATTGTACAGTCATGTACATACAAAATAGGGAGTTGCAACTATGCAACAAATATAATCCCGTGTATAGAAAACTCCAAATATATAATTTTAACTATATAACAATTATAATAATGACAAAAGACTTATACAGAATACTATTCCCAATTACAAATAATAAATGGTTATCAACAACTTACCTTTAATTAATAATTAACTAAGGTAAATGCATAATTAACCTAGGTAAACTAAGTTTTACCTAACATTTCCCCCTTAATTTTGCATTGTCTCAAGGGATGAGGAGAGGAACTCTCTGAACAACTCGAACTTGTCACATGCAAGTGACTTTATGAAGATATTTACTCGTTGTTCGATTGTTGGAAAAAACGAAGTTGTATATTGGGTTTTAAGACATGCTCGCATACTAAATGTACTTGTACTTCAATGTGCTTTGTTCTTTCATGAAAACTCGATTGGGAACAAGTTTGAGAACACGTTCATTGTCAACATACATGGTGGTTGGTTTGTCTGTGGTATTCCAAGTCCTTCAAGTATATGATGTATCTATATCGCTCACTGACGACTTCACTGCGAACGATACTCGGCTTCGATGGAAGAAAAAAAAAAAGTGTTGTTTCTTGATTCCCCATGATATTGGTCCAAACCCCATAAAGAACACAAACCCCGAAGTAGATTTTCTATCATCAATGTTGCCTGCATAATCTAAATCGAATATCCCGACAAGAATAAGTTTTCATTCTTCTTGTATTGTAGACCAAGATCCACTAATCTCTTGAGATATCTCAAGATGCACCTTTTTCCTTCCAATCAAAAAAAAACTTTAGGTTCATACATGAACCTGGAAAGAGAGATCACTGCAAATCTGATATATGGTCTAGTGTAGGTTAGGTAAATGAGACTCCCAATCAACCTGCCGATAGAGAGTGGCATTTACCGTAGGAGATGGTTAAAAAAGATAATTGCAGCCTCATCTCCATAGGTATAACAATAGGTATGTAATCCATAGTCTTGAATTTCTTGAGAATTGTCTTGGTCTATTTCAACTGAGAAAAAAGATATGATTCCCTTTCTCGTCATACTTCCAATCAAACAAAATAATGCATTAGCTCGAGATCTGTCATGTCGAACGATCGGTTAAGATCTTTCTTCATTGCATCGATCATCCTCACTCGAACCGCCAAAGTGATGACTAGATTGTCGACATAGACAAAAATGATCACAATCTCCCCCTTGCTTCTTGAGGTAGAGATTGGGATCATATAGATTTCTAAAAATCCATGTTGTACGAGATGGTCATCAATTTTGATGTACTGGGGTGCCTCATTTAAGGCCATACAGAGATTTCTTAAATATGTGTATCTTTGCTTCTTGAATGGTATAACATATCCCTCAAAGTTGAGTCATATAGAATTCTTCTTATAAATCTTCATTCAAAAAGGCAGTTTCTCTTCTTCTCAAAAAAACTCCAACATCTCCGCCGGTGTAGACTTTCCTAGTCTCTTAGATCCACCAAATTTGCAATTAGGAGTCTCTTCTATCAGACCTGAATTGAAGATGTATTTTATTTCCATCCAATTCTATTTCTATTCTACTTGGGTGCGTGCATACTTGGTTCAGACTTAATACCCGTAGGTGCATAACATATGGCTTCCACTTTGACCATGCTTCATGTGGCATTACTCACAAGAGAAATCAGGGCACACTGTCTCAACAAATATATAGTTGTCTTTTCTCTCTTCTCTATCCATAATGTTCTCGCTAGTCCGTAATCATCGATCACGACAACACCCTTTCCATGACAAGAGTGATTTCTTCTCTCAACAAATACCATTTTATCATGCAGCGGTATGTGAGGAGTGAATTTGATGACGAATCTCATGAGTCATGTAAGTAGTCTTTTCAACTCATCACTAGTTGAATTCCTCCCCAACTCCAAAGGTAGAGTTTTGATGACGACCAATTCTCATTCTCATAGCCACTTGAACTTCTCGGGTTTTCAAAAGATCTACTCTCTTTTCTCGTAGCGATAAAAATACAGATGATTATATCAGCTACTAACACAAAGTTGAATTAATGAAACTGCATGACTCTGGCCGTGCATCTGACCACAAAGGCCGATATTGAACTAGATCAAGCTCACTCCCGAGCTCTTATAATTACTCTTTTGGAAATGAAGTCTATGTGTTGTTTCTCATGTTAGGTGTTGAGGACACTCTTTGTTTATCCTTCCTGAGAGTATGGCAACTCCCTTTACCATATTATATCGGGCATAGCGTTTCTTAGATACTTGAAACCGAGTATGACCAAGTTCTCATGCCACAACCGCGTGCAGAGGTAGAGTTCTACCTACCGGGCTCTCGATCATTATCAGACAAAATGGGGTCGGGAAGACATGCATCCTACATCTGAGGATTTCAGTAATTCATTTTCAAGCTTCTCATGATTTTTCTCGAATTAAAACACATTTTTCTCATTGGAATGACTAATCAAAGCTGAATTTTCAAGTTGTGATCTAGGAGCAAGGTTCATTTCCTAAGACACTCTATAAATCCTCAGAGGGTGGAAAATAACCTCAAAATATCCCCTGGAACTACTTCTAGCTAAAGGCAAATTTGATAAAGATTCCAAAACAAAAATTTCACCTTTTTTCATAATGGCTCCACTACCGACGCCGCATAACAACAAGACATCACACCGCTAATCACTGACGCACGTCATCGGTTCCAATGACGCATGTCACCTGGCTCCAACTGACGCGCATACATCGTTTCCACTGATGACGCCGGCCATCGTCTCCACTGAAAGCACGCCGCTACCGGGATCCACCGACGCACGCCGCCACTCGCTCCATTAACGCACGCTACCAGCCTCCATCCGTTACGCGCCACCGCTCCACCGATGTACCGCCATCGCCTCCATCGGATACACGCCATCGATCCACCGACGCACGTCATCGCCTGCGCTATACTGTGCGCGCCATCGCTCCTCTCGACGCGCATCACTAGCTCCTATCGACGCGCGCTAACGCTCCCACGACGCCGCTGTCATCGATTCTACCGATACAAAGCGCCATCGATCTCGGTCATTGACGCGTGATTACGTTAAGGTAATCGACGCACATCAATCAAGCTTACCGACGCCTCGATTTATCCTATAAAAACCCTCTTCAACTCGCTTCATTTTCAAGCTCGCTACTCTCCCCGCCTTCTCAATTTTTGCAGTGTCTCAATCACAAAAGACAAACACGGTACAAATATAATGTCGACTTCACATGCTTCCCAGTAACCCGCAACTTCATCAAAAATCAAGAGTAATCCAATTCAATCTAATTTCCCAAGATCAATCACAGTGGAACTCTTTATGCTCCTCACATCCATATTGCTTTCTAAAGATGTCTTCGTAATATAAATATTCATGCTTGGATGACATGTGGAATTTGCTGGTAAGCTCACAGTATGCCCCATTTCAAACATGATCCGAGTATATTTTGAATTACCTTCATGCCATCCTATAATTCCGAGGACAACATTTTGCGTGACTCGAACGATGGCCAAATGTTCCACCCGTAATTTACGAAGAAATGACATCCACTGCTTACTGCCTTCCGCTCAAAAAATTTACCAAATCGCTATAAATTCAAGGCAACACTGTGGAAGAAGACAAGAAATTTCAATCAACGTCGCTCTATGTCGATTGTATATAATTCGCTTTGATTCATATTTTTTATTCTCGCTTTTTATATTGATAGTAATTTTGTCGTTATAAATTCTATAGTAATTTTCACTGCTTCGCATTCAGAGTCTAAGGCCAACAAAACCAAGCGCAGTGTGGATATAATAACCAATCGCGACACCACTGGCCATGCACTTACTCTTCACTCTTTTTTCAATCCGTCAATTGTTTCTGTAGTGGTCGCCAAACCTGGAGCATACTCAAATCGGGTCTGGGATCAAGACATAATCAGTCGTTTAATATCTCAAAACAAAAATTCGATCATACACATATCTATCCAAAAAAATAAGAACTCGAGGATAACAAATTCAAAAATTCTTAAAAACCTTTCATTTATTCAACAAACTATCTCCTCGGCCTTTATTACACAGGCACTCTTTACATTTAAAAGATAAAAATCTACTTCCAGATCGACGAGGAGTCGATGATAGCTGCCAATCGCTTAAGAACATAAATGTATAAACTATTTAGTTTGTAATCAGTATTTCAATTTTCGACATTACAAAGGCAAAGTTATTAAAACTTAAATTTTAATAAGTTTTCAGAGAAGATTTTGTCAAGCCCTTCCTCAAAAAAAGGCGTTACTCGAGAGGAACAGTCCAATAACACGCTGAGGTCTTTGAGACTCCCAATCTGAAATGGATGCTACTCCTCTCCAAACCCTCAACAACTTGAATCATAAACATCGTGAGAAGTAATACCTTCATATTATTTACAAATTCCAAAGTCGTGACATATTTATTTTTCAATTTAAATTTTAAATCTAAATGAATTGGATAAATCATTTAATATTGATGAATCGGGTAGTGGACTTCTGAACATACACCTCATTTCACAAACTCAACCTTCTTCCCTAACTCACTCCATATAGTCGCATGCATTCATATCTTCTCGAATCAGATCGCCTTCTAGTACAACTCCTATAAGGCTACACCAGAGCACCGATGAAAATACAACTCCCTCATACAACAAGGTGGCACCCCCCTTCGAGCAAGTACGTTTAATTTCAAAAATTTGACTCTTATGAATTGTTTTCCTATTTTTAATTTTTCTTCTATTACTTTTCAAAGTACATGTCGCTCCGATCAAACCACTCGCACCGACACCTACTCAACCAATCACCAATTTTAAAATGACAAATAAGAGGAACAAAGAAAAAGAATATTGCAAACGCATGCCTTTTACTCCGGCCCCAAATGGGAGTCAGCTTCAAATACCGCCTCCCTTTCGGAACCTAACCTCTCACTTGGTGGTCGCCCAACTAATAGGCAAAGTATTTATTTCTGAATAATATAAATTTAGATGAATATTATTCATACTTATATAACAATGACCTAACCGGTTTTTCTATACTGGGTGAGATGGTTCAAGGCCGCTAGGGTATACTCCAAAACTTCAATTTAAATATGCTTTACAATTTTGAATTACATTTCGATTTAAATTTCTATTTATCTAAATCTTGATTAATTTTTTTCACAAACAGATCATCCCACCCAAAGGTAGAAACAAGGATCAGCTTGATTCGGCCGGAAAGCCCTAATACTTCTCCAAAATAAGATCGTCTTCTAATGCATCTCGTATAGAAGAATAGCGCCACCACCTTCGCTTCAGAACTTAATTCGTTATGATTGGCTAATCCCATGTCGCTGAGTTTATTCCTTCTTCATATCAACTCAGCCTTATATAATGGGAGAAGGGTCTAAAGTTCTACCAATGTAGATTATTAGTCGCTATGGAAAATTATCGTGCAATGGGATGAGTTTATACATTGCCAGCTCAGACCCAACTCATGAAGATGGATTTCTTATTTACCTAAGTAAGCAGTGGGACCGTCATTGGCATATACAATAACTATAAAGATGACATTTTAGATAAGGTATTAACAAAAATTGGAAAATATTAAAGTGTCCGAGGCCTGCAGAAGGTTTTAAACAAAATGGTATCCAAGGACAAGGATTTGGGTAGCAATCGTAAATGTCAAGAGATAGAGCGGTCAGAAGTACTATTACATTCAAACAAACATTCTTTAAGTAATTTGAAATTCTCATTTTTAGTAATATTTTGAATTTACATTACTCTTTTTTTGTGCGCAATGAAAACATGAAAATTTGGTAGTCAAAGTGAAGGTTTGTAAGTTCACTTGGAAACAAAGAAAGAACAAATTTTTATCCAGTAGCAAAATTAAGCAAAAATATTGTTTTGCTAACAAACAAAAATACACTAAAGAGGAGTTACTAAAGAGGCATTATTTCACCTAATATTATATTATTCAGTGCCAAAGTGCAAAGCCTGATCTAGAAATTTACGCCACAATGGAGATGCTGATTAGCAATCTGGCAAGAAAGAATTTTAAAAAATTTGGAGATAGTGCCGCTAAGATCTTATAAGTTCTGTGGGTTATTTCTCGTGTCGGGGAAAGAGGTGTTGACCCATGCCTGCGGGAAGAAGCTTACTGGGAAGAGAGCAGTAGGAGTAGAATTGGACAAAGAAAAGAGGGTTGTCAAAACTAAAAACTTTTATTATCGAGGAAACTTTAAATATTGAATTTTGAAAACTCTCTTCACCATTTGAAAGTATGTACTATCAGTATTTGAATTCTAATTATATGGATTTATATATTACTCTTTTAATTTTAATTACATTAGATGGTGATTATCATGAATTTATACGTATGTTTCTTTTGCTTTTACTTCAGCATCATGTCATGAATCAGTATGTGGACATAGATGATGAAAATGATGATAATTGATACTCAATGCATAGTATGATACTAAAGACGATGAATGATGATAATGATATGATAAATATGGATTGATGATCAATTTAATGTGGACGAGATTTATCATCATTACGTGATCTTCTTCTTGTAGATTTGGATATAGATGAGCATTAGAACGAATAGAATCAGTAATGATATGATTATGAATTATTTTTAAAAACCTAATTGTTTTAATATATTTAAAATTAGATAAATAATTGTGTTATTAATAATTGTAGTGTCAGAGTCGATATTATAATGATATGGTGATGATAAGATAGGTACGGATGATGAGGAATTTTATGTGTGACTTATATTTAAAATTAGTATAATGTATTTTATCCTACGCTAAAAAAATATATCAAAGGATTTCGTATATATAAAAATAAATTAAATAGACATTTAAGTAAATCATGAAAGAATCATCAACGGTAAGAAATTAAACATAATCGCAAATATGATAAAGGTTTAGCTTTACCTCTCGTATAGCTAGATCGCCGTGGAAATCATCAAGGGTAACGTGTTGATCTTGTTTTACTCGACATCGTGAGATGAGGGTTTAGTCGACTGACACAATCAGCCCCGAGAAGTGCCAAAGAACATCTTTAAATAAATGTAAATATATATGAAAATTAGACTCAGAACATCTTTTAATGAGCAACAAGAGTCTGAAAATGTAAAGTAAATAAACAACAAGATTATGTCAAGAAGATACCTATTTAAAATTGAAATTATCACCTGTGAATGTAAGCTAGACTTGGCTCTAAAAAAATCTAACACAAAAATGGATTAGTAGATAGATGGGTGAGTTTGGCTCGACATCACAACCTTTGTATGCAACACTTCTGATTTGATGTCAACCTAATGCTTTAAAAAATAAAAAGATCAGATTTAACTAAATGTGTAAATACATAGCACTCGTAACATCTTAAATGATAATCTGTGAGCTGAAAAAAATGAATAAGTAACAAACAACAAGATGAATAGTAATTTCAACGCTCCTATCTTTTGTAATGTCAACATTAAGAGGTAATTCAATTATGATATCTGTAATATGTGTATATAAGATTACTTTAAACATCAAATATGTAACAAAAGTCCTAAATTGTGTAAGGATATAATATCTCTATCAACACTAATTCCAAAAAGTATAGCTTAAATTAGGATTAGGGTTAAAAATACTCCTAGTTGCCTTACCAGTAATTTGGTGGGTATAATTAAGATTTCCAACCGATAAGTATGATATGCAGAGTGTCATAAATTCTTTTCTCGAGATTTGTGGATCCTAAAATTAGAGGAAATGTTCATCTATTTTAGAACAAGTTTTCTTGAATGAATGTGTCATAGGGCTACCGAATGTGTCCTTTTCTGATACTAAGATATCTAATCTATATCTAATACACACTTCACGCGTGTTTACTCAATTCAGGATATGTGTATGGGAATATTTTCAAACGCACTCTTCACAACTATAAATATCATCTCTTTGCATTCTTAGAATTCATTAGCCTAAAAATGTTTTTCTAATTATATAAAATTAGATTTACCCCTATCATTCCCCTCTCTTTCTGATACCTATGAGTGCTGGAAATTATGCACCAAATACACCAAAATAGGATTAACTACTCAGTAGTTCTCCGGGAAGTGTCGCTAAGAGTAGAGGTTAGAAAGTGGGTAAATGAAGATGGAGCCCTAATTTTATCCTCAAAACTTGGTAACATTTCTCGCTTTGTGTTTAATTAAGGACAGAGATAGCAGATATGGTAAGATAGATATAATCAAAATCGGATAACCTATGTCAGAATGTGCTCCATGAGAGATGCTTCAAATGTTCGTCATGTAATGAATTTATTAGAGTGCTTATCGATATGGAGCCCCCAGATTCATCTAATAGATTGGGGGCATATTTATATATATGGTGACTTATGAAAATTAATTCTGATCAATCAAATATAAGTTGACTAAGGTAATGTGAATTTGAAAGATGATCATCATAAGTATATAAATAGTTTACTGAAATGTGAAAAATAATTAAGAGGGTCATCCACATCTATTACAACATGATGGAGCACTAGCACATAAAAACATTGGATCTGAAATGCAATTACCTTTAAGAAGACCTTATCACAAGACTCTCAACTTTAAGTTTTTTCTAACAAAATTTGGTTTAGACACTTACAAACCGAGGATCAATTTTTCATCTAGGAAATCCTTTGTGGGAGTGAAGGTGCAATTTTCTATTATGCGGGATAGTTCAATGTTCCTCACTCCCCTATTGTATGCTAATATTAAGGGGGATGTCATGTATTTAAACAACCATACACTATTATATATACTCAAGGTGCACTTGTAATGTTAGTTTGTGATTTAGCATTTTGATAATCTTACCCATTAAAGGTACATTTACATCCACATATATTGGTCAGTGAAGAGTACGAACCAATTTATCACTCTGATTATCTCTACTATTAATAAAACTAAATTTTCTCATACAACTACTCTGCCTAATAACAACCTCCTACTTGTTTTTTGTAAAAGTAGCAGAAAGAAAATATGATCAACTGTGGAAGAGGAGTTTTATTACTATTAGTGAAGAATTCGTCATAACATCTGGTAAAACTGTAATTATACTCTTGCAAAATTGTGGCAGTTTTACTTAAGCTGTTAATTAACTGCATACATGCTTGTATGCTTTTGTCTTACAGTTATAATCTGTGATTCTTTTGAGAGTAAATTATACATTAATAATCATCCCAAATATCGTTCAAATTTCTAATGATGACATCTTCAAAATGTGATAATTTCTTTTTTTTCTTCAATAGCTTCATCAAACTCGACGCCTTTTTGTAGAATGTGACGTGAAGACAACAAGACTCTCACACCACTCCGACTGTCAATGGTATTTCAGCCATTAACGGGCTTCTATCGGTGCGCAATAACGCTTCATTGCATCGGTGTCATCGGGTTTCATCGGAAGTACACCGCTCCTACATTGACGCTCGCGGCCATCGCTCTTTATCGCCGCGATCACCGATCCTCGGTCGACGCCAGCCACCGCCTCGGTCACACGCAGCCACCGCTTCATCGGTGATGCATCATCGCCCACGATTTACGTCACCGGATCTCACGACGCCGCATCGCCTAGGGGATCACCGCGCGCAATGCAGAAGACTTTCATGCGCTAATCTGGGCTACTGACGCCCTAATTTAAATTTATAAACACTTCCTTCAACCACCATTTTCTCATTTTCACCTGCCTGGGCCTTGAATTTCGTGCAGGTCTCAATCATCACAAGACACAAGTACAATCTAATGGGTCAATCTACATGCTTCTAACTACAAGTTCAATAAAAAAACTGGTGCAGAATCTAATTCAATCGATTTCGCATCGTCTACAGAACTCCTTGTGCCTTCAAGATCCATACTGCTTTTAAGATATTCCTGCATTACAAAGATTTGATGGATGCATGGTTCTATGTAGGCTCATGACACAGCCTGGCTTCAAACAGATCCGGATATTTTGAATTACCTCTGCCATCCTCTACAATTCAGAGACTGATTTTACGGGACTTCTAATCATGGTCACCGTTCCACCAAAAGATCGGGCTAAATGACATCCACTATTTACTGCCTATTTTAAAAATTTAATGCATTTTCCAAATCTAAGTGCAACACTCGTAAAGAAGATGAAATTTAATCAACGCTTAGTTTCATGTCGATCAGGGCGGCAATTCGCTTTAACGCGTATTTTTGATTGCTTTTATTCCGATATAATTTGTTTAATGCACATCATTTATAAGAATTTCTGACTGTTTACATTCTATGAAAATGCTTATGTCAATCACAATCCAGCGCAAAGATTCTCCTTATTTTCTCGTCAGATTTTGGAAAAGGTATATTTTGAATACCTGCATATATGTCTAAGATGATCCTGTCAAAATTTCTACCTCTAACGAATGAGTGCAAAAGGATAAGTGTGTACTCGAGCTTATACCGGCATGGGCAAAGTGGTTGCAACAAATAAAGATCTTAAGAAAATCATGGAACGCATGGGAAATCTCCCACATTTATGTTCACCAAACTTAAAAGGGAGATGCAAAATGCTATAAGGATCAAACGACTTCACCAATGTAGCTTCAAACATATTAACTGGAGGGTCGATTTTCAAACCAAGGCCTTTGTCAGGAAGTGCCCCCATGCTCAAGACAGTGGACAATCGTGAATACTAATGTCATGAGGTGAGCTGGACATGTTACAAATGGATCACGTATCCCAATTTAATTTTTGTTATTTAGACTTAACAATCGTTATCCTAAATAGCTGTGTGATCATGTCGCGGCTTGGGTCCCAAGCATTTTTATTTCCATGGTTTCCTCTTAGAGGTAATGGCCTAATCGTATCTAGTAAATTACACTATCGGTCTAACAAAATGGACTGATTTAAAAGCAAATGGGTAAATATGGAAAATCCTTATTCAAGGTGAAGATAAAATATATATGAACATGTCAGCTTAAGATATGGCCATCTCATGATAGGATGACAATTATGCACATGATCTGCTGCTCATTGCCGTTTGTCAGCTTTTGTAAATACTCGATATTAACTTTTCTTCAAAGCGAGATCCTAAATGACTCGTGCTCTTCGCTCTAATAAAGGACTAGGCGATTAACTCCACCTCAATTGCGATTGCCGGGAACATTTTTCATTTACTACCATCAATCGCCATCACCGCTTCACATTGAATCATTTGTCACGTGGAGATTGATCATGATTAATTGTCGACATAGATGTCTTCAGTATTTGCTATGTATTAAGACTCTTTATATGACTCGTTTGGACTAAGCTGTGACAATACATTCAGGTTATGTATCTCCATGTCTAATTTCTCAAAGCATTCCTGCAGTAACCTACAAAACGACAAATGTAAACGCCCATCTGAAACACCAATCCTGATGCCATGAAGCCTGAGAGAATCATTGAGGGATCGACAGCTTGATTGGTAGATACAAAGTAATACCCGAGGCTCATATGTCCAAATATCAGTTTACCAATTTATCTCTTTATTTGTTTTTGTTTTTTATTCCTACAATTGCTTTAGTTTTTGTTACTGGGTTTCAGGGATGGTGTTAATTACATTATTTTAATAATTGTTTGGGATAAAGTAGCATTCTAAATTGGCAAGTCATAATCTTCCAAACCTTTGGATTCATACATGCATTATATTAATTTTGCTACTTTTAATATGAGTCGAGCAAAGATGGAGCAATTGTTTTAATGATAATAGCACTATCTTCAAAGTTGTCTAAAAGACTATATAGAATACAATACTAATAAAAATATTAAGAACAACTTGAGATATTTAGTTGTGGAATAGGTGCGTGACATGATATTTAATTAATATAATTTATATTGACATTTATCATTCATGTGTCCACCATATGTAAATAATGAAGAGTAATGTTTCGAGCTCAAAATTGATACAAATGGATCTGGCATTAATAAAAATATCTATGTCAACGAGCGTTTATGCTCCTACAATAAAATTCTAAACCCCGAAGCACCACGGGAATAGAAGTGACGTAATATAATTCTTATCAATTAAAACAATTAGTATTATGAAATTATTACCATTCATGTATCCAGTTTATAATCTATACCTGAGAGATTAAACTTGCTTGCCGATAGAAACTATGTGATAAAATTAAGAACAAAAGAATTAAAAATCTCTATCAGTGTCATGAAATCTTACAAGTCGACAAAAGAAGCCGTGTCAGGAAAGAGGTACAATTCATGCAATGATCCTCACTCAGTTATAGCTAATTGGCTAAAGAGAGCATATTACCACTCATCAAAAGTTGGCTCTTAACGCTTTTCAGGGTATTCGAAAAACTGGTATGCAACTTTAGATTACTCGATACATTTTCCATTTAGAATGCATCAATTTGAAAACTCAGTACTCGATTTGTATAACAGTCCGAGCTATTCTCACATTTCCATTAGCTGGTACCCCAATACAATCATTGAATTTTAATTCATTGATCCCAGATGACTTAAGTCAAAGCATAGATAAACGAAATCGTACCATCAAGCTGAATTCACCATGGAATCAAGAGTTGACATGCTAAGTCCTCCAATTCCCACTTTCAGATCCTCTTTCCACAATTACCTTGCGTCATCCACTTTCAATTCTACATCAGTATTAAACTTGCGTTCCAATGGGCCGGAAGATCTATGAATGACATCATGAAATCGCCTAATATATACACTCGTATGAGCAAGGCTTTAGTATCGTGCCGATGCAAATCTATCCTTCTCAAGCGCTATATGCAATTTTCATTATTATTACCAGATTAAGGGATCAACAATTATCCTCTTATACTCGTCATGAACCACCCATGATTATAAACAATGTCACAGTAGAAATGGATTATAAACTACTGAAATGGATTCTGTATTCATGCAATCCAGTGTCTACATGGGCTTTGAGTGCCCTATCCCTGTAGAAATCCAGAGTCTTCTTTAAATATGGAGTTATGAAGCATGAGAAACGAATACAGGCTTGTCTATTCCAAATCATTGTAGAAACCCGTCAGAGGTAATTTAGTGTAACAATATGATCCATGATATATGGACCATGAGGTTACATGGGATATACGGTTTTAATTCCACCATTTTAATCTTCAGGTCTTTCCATTATGAGCGCTACTTTGCATATGCCATGAGCATGCCATTATAAGAAAAGCAAATAAAAGGAATGCGAAATGTTGTGTCATCATAACAATCTTAAGGAAGGTCCCAAGGCTCATAAAGCAGTAAGATCGGGAGTTCAAACAATGATTTGAAAGGTTTGGTCTTATCTACATTTTGTCGTCATGGAATGCTCACCACCCTTGCAGGGGATCACGTATATGAAAACGTTAACCCAAGGCAAGTGTTGCTCCTATTCCATTCTCGGAATTCATTTGGATAACCCTTATGTTGGTTTGAATCTATATAAGCCTAAATGATCTGGGTCCGATAAAGAGGAGTCAGAGGGTGAGTTTCGAACTGAGCAACCTGAAATTGAGATTTTCACCGTGCGAAATTTTTTAGTGCTTTACCATTGTAATATTGAATTTGACTCACATTCTTGAATAATACACGCAGCAGGATCGGGGTAAGTACGTCCACACTTAAGAATCAGACTCAGACGCGTATTTTTTAGAGTGCAGAATAACACGGTATCTGACGCTAAAATGGGATAAAGAAAAGCATTTAAAGATTATGTTGACTTGCCATACCTATTTACTCAATGAAATGGAACAGGCTTAGAAGTCGCGTGATTCGTTGTCTTCCGGAAAATTCAAGGAACACTTTGAAAAGCTTGGGATCTACAGTAGCATGGTAAACGATTCTCCAGCTCCGCATACTTTTTCACTGGGCAACTTCATAAAAGTAACATGGCACCTCTTGCTGCGCTCTGACAACTGTCACGTTCTGAATTGTAGAACAAGTGGATTAGACAGTAGTAAATTTCAAATTCAAGTGGCTTTAAAGATTCTTTAAGGCATAGACTCTTGAGTTGAAAAAAAGCTCCGTATTCTACCCTCTAACTAAAAAATCCAGACGGGCGGAAATTTACTTCCGCTGTGTTAAAATGAATTCTCTTTGAACTGTAATTAATTCAGTTTCGGTATATGGCATTCTCTCAGATTTGCATGTTGTTAAATGGCCTACAATACGTAGAAACTGGACTTTTATGGTGATAGATGGAAGAAATGAATATGGCTCCAGCTTTTTTAGTATAGTAGATCTCCAGAAGATCTTATAATGGCGAGAAATTGGTAGCGCAATCAAGCAATAGCTACGCTTATCAACCTTATTTAAATGCTCCAAAGACAAATAATTTGAGATTAATAGCTTCATCATAAACATGTCGATTACGCTAACTGATAGATGTCTTCGACTACTACAGAGCTGGTCACGGCGCAATATTTGGTACTGCAAGACTAGGATAATGCACCAATTGGCTACATTATCGTTCATTCATACTGGAATGACATGACAACTTGCTTGCACTTATTTGTCAAGGTTCAGAAGATATTCTGTGTATGGAGTCATTGAGAACATAACTCCCTCAGAAACTTGAATATTTTTGATCCATGGCAAGGACGAATGGTGGGCTTCAAGTCAGTCTATTCGCGATGCCGAATGATGATATAGATCCACAGAACCTATTTCTATTCTCCAATAAGAGTCTGTGAACAAGGTGTCGGGACATTGGATTAATTCAAAGTAGCTGCACTAACCATCGGCTCAGAAGATTTAACTTTTGTTAAATCTGGGTGTCAATACCTTGGTACAGTGAGCATGACTTTCTGTAATGTTGATCTTTAAGTTTGAAACAGGTATGTCGGGTATGTAACAGGCAAAAAGAGATCAATGAGAATGTCAAACTTGATCGAAATTAGCTTAACCCAACTCGTACTAGATTTAACGATTTGCCATTGAGCTATGCACAAGACATACATTTGTACAAGGGGAGTCCATTAGTCAGTATCATGTGATGTTAACTGGAAATGTTGTAACTCATATACCAATGAATTTTGTTTAGACTTCAAAGTGGTACCTTGAAAAGAACTATTCCAACAATTAGTGATTTCCTATCAAATAAGTACATGAGGTTTCTCATAATGGATCTATGTCGATACACATACTCCTATGAATTTAAAAGAAATGACAAGGTTTCAAAATTGTTAAGCTACTATATTAGATAATTGCAACTATACTGCACTCTTAGTCGGACAATTAAAACACAAAGGTACATGGATCTTGACTTGCTTTGACACAACACGACACAACATGTCGTCACAAGGTTACAATCAACACTCAGGAACCACTTGTTACGGGGGAGACCACAAGGTCAGCACGGAAACGTTCACACCTATCAAGGACAATACATACTTTTTTTTTTTTTTTTATAGAACAACATTGAAGTCGGACCACATGACACACTCACATCTACTAGGGCATCCCATGAGGAATTTCTTGTTAAATTTTATTGTTTACTAAAGTGTCTCTTCATTCTTAACTTACGTTCTTATAAAATTTTATGTAATGATTCACACAATTCTTTTCACAAGGGAGAACTTCTTTCCTTTCAACGGTTTGACTAAATAACTTAAGGCCAAGCTTTCTAAACTGGGATCATCAATTTTATGTCCACGGCTTTTATTCATTTGATTTTAGAACATTTTCCATTTCTTACAAGGTTAATTAAACTTACTCAAGTCACTAACACATGTTCCACAACTCTATTGCACAGGTGAAGGCATAAGCTCCGATAGAGTGGAAAGTACCGCTTAGGGTTCATAACAATAGCCTTCTTGTTTAAAGATTGAATTTTGACCTTGCTTAAGAATATCACCATGAATTAAGGCATGGGTTAACAGAACAGGACAACAGAATTTAGCTTCAGGGTCACATGGTTTACTATCCGTCTTTTATTGAGGTTAAAAGTTTACCGAGATTGGTTAAATGTTCTATCTATACTTTACTTAATTAAGTTTGACAAAGGGGAACATTTCAAACGATAAAGAGAGAGATTTAAGGTTTTATTAATCACTTTCACTCCTACTTATTAAACCCTATCATTTTCTATAATCTAACCATTGATTTCACCATGAGATCATTTAAGGTTTCTTTGTAAAAGGATAGTGTTTATTGTTTTATCGGGGAAAGAAATAAGTAATCATATTTCGTTACAAAGATAGTTTCCTCTTGATTGCTCTAGGTCCCAAAGGTTATCAAGTAGATCACATCTACATAATATATTCATATATATAAATTTTTAGTTTAACTTTTATCGGGATTATCCGACTCACTTTATAGGGCTTACAAACTCATTGCTACTATGCCTTAGGAGGGTTTACAACTCAACATTTTAACTCAAGAGCAAAGTTTAACGGTGACTCGTTTGCGAAACAAAGCAAGGTTATATCAATTCATTCCAACATGGTGCACCCGATCAAAGGGACATACCATCTCTATCGAACAAAGACTAGGGAGCAAGAGAGTAATAACATGGGACATGCCCGCTACTATTCTAAGGATTAAAATTCACTAGAATATCACATAACCAAGCGGTAATCAAAATTTCATCTTTCACATGATAATCAAACAAGCCAAAGTTTCAATGATTCAACAACAATACTCTCTGATACATTTACTAGCAGCTCGCCCTTCTTCTAAAATGTCCAAAGGCCCTTTCCAAATTTTATAACATAATACACATTCGTACAAAGGAACATCATAACCAGAGATTGATGCAATAATCTACAAGTCTTTACATCATCTAACCACGTAAGCCATCTGCAATGATTAATAACTTTGAGTCGGTTCGAGGCTAGAGCAAGATAAGACTATACATAGCAACAATAAGCTACTAGCTAACAACATCATGAAAGGAAACATTCTAATTTAGGAAATGGATCAAAGTTCTAACCTCTAACAACCTTTTGAAACAAGATATAATTTCAACATATCAACTAAGAATAAATCCATAAATTTTAGTTATGAAAACTACCTCGAAAACAACAAAAGTTTGAATGACCAAAATCACGCAAGACTATGAAATTTGAATGATTAGACACAAGAGTTGAGAGTATTAGGATTTCAATCATGTAATCCCGTGAGATTACGTGATTGAAATCTAAAGTGTAACCCATCAATCCACATTCTCAAGGTGAAGTCAAAAGATACAAACCTTAGTGCCAAAAGGAATATAGTTTTGGGATTGTTAAAGTAGGGCCATAGGCCAAATAGGCTAAAAGCGAACTACGAGGTAAAAACAAAGTTCCATCATGTAATCAAAAAGGTTTAAAGGATGAAAAATCTTATATTCAAACCCATGACCATTATATCTTAGGTAAAAAGTGACTTCATAGTTAATACGGAGGAGTGGAAAGAGCAGTAAGAATGTGGGAATAGGTATTACCTAGTGACTTACCTACTAAACATATTGGGGCCGGAATAGCGACAAGCCTCATTAATACCCAAGTTGAGTAGGCAATCTAGCATTTAAAACACCTCCTTGCAATTTTTAATACCATAGATTTATAATCCTCCGTTTTAGAGGAACATAGCCATGAATCTAGACTTGGTTAAAATTTTCCGACATCAACTCACTTCCTAATTTCATAAATGATGTATCAAAGGAAAAGGTCTCTCAACTCTCCTTAATTTACATCTCATCACTAAGTTTATGGTAACCTATGCAGAGACTAAACACATAACATACCATTGAAGATAGACATCCTCCAATAACGAACTTCTATAACGATGTAATCATAATCATTACGTTCGACACATAAACAAACTATTCCATAACTTCTTTTCCCTTTTTGACAACAAAATATATTCATGACCTTCCAACACAATCATTCTAAATTTGCAATGAAAGGTCACTCATCAAGAAGGAAGTACAAAACAAGTTTGACTAAATTAAGGAACTTCATGCTACCTTAAGCAGTTGATGAAAACCTTAACCTTCACGAACCGTGAAAGATATTACCTTACTTCATCAAGGCATTATGTCGATACATGATTAAATCGATCACATAAGGAATCATCAACATACCATATCTTAACACCCCTAAAGGTCATTAATTTTATCGAATTTTACTCACGAGAAAGAGTAGAATCAAAATGGGGTTCTATCGATAATTTATGCCCTTCTATCGACCCGGGACATATTTTATTTAAAACTTCCTTCTTAACAAACATATATATAGAACTTCTAATTTCCAAAAGCCCTAATACTTTGCCTGATAATAAACGAAGTGCATAATCACGCTTATCATAAAAAAAATAATAATAATAATAATTTAACTGTATGTTTTCCTCTAGGGTAACAACATAACAGAAAACCGATACTAGTCAACGCTGCAACGTTCTAGGGGTGATTACATACCCAGGTTCACAAAAGCAAACGGCGATATTTTTGCAGAAGGAAGTAACTTTAAAATTATATATTATATATATTTCATATGATCAATCAAAGCATACACTGAGAACCTTTGTTTGTTTTATATATATAGATGGGTTGATTACGTCAACAAGAACAACCAACAGAGGCAAAACCAGAAGTAACAAACTGTTAACCATGTACTGAACGCAAATCCACAAAATCACAAATTTAAAACAATTTCCAGAAAGAAAAGTTTCATTTCAAGAGGTTATTAGATACTAGCATATTATGTATATGGTTAGCCTATCTTACTGTTTTAACACATCCACCGATCACGAACATCCAGTGAGGATTTACTTCTGACCCACACGCCTTCCGCTTTATCCTCTGCTTTTGATGACCCATCACTGGTAGTTGTTGCACAAGAAAAGACTTTGAGTGTCCAGACCATAAGAGCCCCAATTCCATCAATCCCTCCTTCCTTCCAAGCATCCCCACTCATATAATAACATGGCAGCCAAAGAGATAGGCAAAAGCAGCCACAAAAGTGATATGCCCACAAGGTCTTCTGCACAGCAGCATGGAACTATAGCCCAGCGTCAAGGGCACCATAAAAAGCAGATTTGACGACAACCCAAAAAGGCAAGAAAGATAGCAGAGCTCCTGGCTCTGAAAGGCATCTACTGTATTGATGGATAAACCCCTTTTTTTTTTCTTCAGCAGATTTGAGGGCAGCATCATACACTCGGTGAAAACATTTCAGCTGTAGCTTGAAAGGTGTGATAATTCCAACAGAAACCTTTATGCCCGACAGTGACTCGTGGAAGATGCTCATATAGTTCTGAGGCAAATTGTGTTTCATGAATACTACGATATGAACAAATCCGCCCCTAACAGATTCTCTTCCATGAGTTACATCTCTACAACAAGTAAGATCTCAATAGAGACTCTTTGTAAATAAATTTCATCGGATTACATTGGTAACACCCTCACATCACGAATCGGTTTTGGAGAAAGCGACTCAATCTGAAGCTCTGGGTTTGAGAAATATCCTGTTACCTTCATCTCCCAAGACATTTTCTCCAATATTGCATAGATCTCTCATGTGCACTGTGGGTGTGATCTACATCACCAACACAAAAAGCATGCGCCATAAGCTGCAAGCAAAGTAAACGTGCTTCATGAATATTACGACATGATACGAGATCAAACCTAAGAGATTATCTTCCATGCGTTACGGCGTAAGACAAGTAAAGTCTCAACGAGAGAATCTCGAAAAATTTCATCAGGTCTGTTGGAACACTCTCACAGCCACAAGGTCAATTTAACAGCAATATCTTGATGGAGAATCCCGAATTCGAGGATGCGTTCAATACTGAACAGACAACAACAGATTTGGAGAACCTGCTTGCTGGAAGTGCTCAAAAAGGGCTTCTACTATACTGCAACATGCCTGTTACACAAGCTTGCGGCTTCATCTAAAACCACCATATCTAACTCATGGCTATGCGCTGGAAAACTTCCGGTCAGCAAAAGAACAGTAGTGAATGCAAATCTCAGCCTCTCTAGCAAAACTTGCCTCAAGATTTGATCGAGCTTCTTCCATGTTAGATCCGCCACCTGGACAGAAGCGACTTTCCAAAATGAAAAGGCAAGACAGGTCGACTAAAACTTTATCTCGTTCTTCCATTACAGCTGCAAGATTTTGCAACAGTAGATCACGACTGCGGTCGCGTGCAACCAGAAATAGCAGGAACAAAGCCCACGGCCCCCTAGGCTCGCCCTGCAGCAACTTTCGCACTTTCATTCCTGGAGGCATTTGGTTTTACGAGATAAGTTTACCTCGACCCTGTAGCTATTGCATACAGCTAAAATCTTCCTCACGGCACTTTCCTAGGAGGATTTCAGTTCAACACTCCTCACTCTTTGCACTGCAGCACGATTGAGAGGAACCACACCCGAGAAGACATAGCAAAAAATATCTTTCAGCATTGATGGAGCACAGCAAGCATCCGTGGTTTTGGACAGAAACCACAGGCAGACCACGTGACAGAAAGGAGTCAACAGGAGATTTGCAAATCCGAAAATTTAATAAAAGGAAGAGACGCTTCAACCACTTTGCCCACTGAGGCCAAAAAAAAATTGTATTTTATCATTTTGGAGCCCGTCTTTGTGTGGGGACGAGCACTTTGCACAGGTGAACAAAGGGCAGGCATTACATTCTCCTCCCCTTAAGAAAGCATCATCCTTGATGCGACATTACAGAGGAAAGGAAGTGGTTCGTGACCGAAGGATAGGTAGAGGAGACATTACACCTAAGGTTTAAAATTTGATTGATTAAAGAAATACGGTCACAAGGTAGCCTTAGGAACATTTGGTAGAAATTTTTTTACTTTGAGGTTACGTGAAGATTGGCGGTTCTTTCTTGTTCATCATTTCATTAGTCCCTTTCCATTAGCATTATTCTTAGTTTTAATTTTTTTAAAAAAAATTTCATCATTGAAGAGTTTTGAGTTTATTCGCTATTGTGGGTGCCCAACATAAAGCGCTAACACAACACCCTAATGGTTCACAAGACACTCTGATTCACAAGTATATTCCTCATGACTAGAATTACACCACAAAGGTTACTCAAAAATACGGAGCAGTTAGGCATAGTCCACATAACATAGGTACTCATCACACATCAATGGTGACATACCAAATACTCAAACAAAAGAGTACTACTGATCCACAGACATTTCCTCAATTTGCATCGATGAAAGACTCACATAACAACAAACCATGCTACGGTTACATAATTTCCACAAGGGAATCAATGACATGTCCACAACATCACAACACATATCCATCGACATGAGAATTCATATACATCAAAGGCTACTGCAAAACATCACAATAACTCACACATACCTGTAATATCAACCATACAGGACAAATATCATAAGCCTCCCTCAAACTCTTATGCCTCCCTCAAGTCTCTTATGCCTCCTCAAACTCTTATGCCTCCCTCAAGTCTCTTATGCCTCCCTCAAACTCTTATGCCTCCCTCAAGGAGGCGGTTGTCTCTCTGTGCCCGAGGCACATTGAGTTTGGACACTCCTAACCCAAGTGACATAATAACGCGTATTTCTCAATAACCCGCTAGTCATATGTACCCCTTGGGCGTACCCCATACAACGAAGTGGGTCCATAGGTCCAACCAATCCATGGTGCATCCCATGACCCTATTCCACACATCACGACATTAGAACCAGACAACAATCCGGTCAAAGTGCCAGTGGCAAAGTACAAGCCTTGGGCAAGGCGGTAAAAATTCCAAATTTAAAGAAGACCCCAAAACAAGCTAAAATAAATGACCAAATGGCCAAAGTTAATATCAAATCCCATGTTAGTGCCACAACCAAGGAAATGCCCAAAATTGTAAAGCATTGCAGATCAAGAAAGATCTTGGTCCTTGCAAAATAAAAATAAAAGCTCAATTTACTGAATAAAATCAACTTATAATAATGTCACATTACGATAAGCTGTGTGGCCTTATCGGCCACCAAAGGGTACTCAAGCGAGTTCTTGGCACTTTCGGAACATCGAGCCTCGGCTCGTAAAATATATATATCAATCCCACCACCCTTCGACGAGGCTAAACATAGTCATAGATACACTAGGGTTGCATACATACAACCACATAGGGAGAGAGGAAAGAGTCACATGCAATCTACTAAACCGAGTTTTGACTCGAGTTATTGACCCATGGTACACCATTCCTCACTCTTAACATACACTTCTACCGATCTCCCTCAGTGGTCGGAGTTAGTGTAAGGCTCACAACATAACATGTAACTACATTACTAACACCATGGTGGTACACACATAGCTACCATAACGTCTCACGTATGGTAGGTATACGAGGTAGATCACAATCATACATTCACGGTGCGATACATCACTTTACCACATTACGCACCCAAAGTGCAATCACAATACGATAGGGTTCATACACTCACCGTATGACCTAATTCACGACATGAAGCATTACATATTACACAACTCATATATACGATGAACATAATAACATCACAACATAACAATAATTGCTTCATAACAAGGTAGTACACACATTTCTTGAACATGGTAAAAACATCATGATCTGACTCGTTTCTTTTAACATCAACTAGTCATCACAACACATTGATACACCCACATATCACAATATGCCACTGATGCTCCAACACTACGTCATCCACATTAGAATTCTTTTCACACATCACAAACAATAATTTACACGTGAATTCTTCCTAGAATCCACAAGAAGGAGAGAGAATACTCTCATCCCCAACACATCAACATGATGACAAATGCGCTTGAGTGGCATACACATCACGTGCGTTCACAATATCACAATTACGACAATAATCACATCACACTTAAAGCACATTACTCTTCCAATATAAATCATCATCATGCAACATCATCATCATCATGCAGTATCATCATGTAACACCACCACCACCATGCAACATCACCATACAACACCAATCCGGCCCATAGGTTCGAGAGCATGAACCTACGCTCTGATACCAAAATGTAACAACCCAAAAGTACCAACACAAGAACAACACAGTGAAATACAGGATAATTTTTTTTTGACTTGCTTTGACACAACACGACACAACATGTCGTCACAAGGTTACAATCAACACTAGGAACCACTTGTTACGGGGGAGACCACAAGGTCAGCACGGAAACGTTCACACCTATCAAGGACAATACATACTCTTTTTTTTTATAGAACAACATTGAAGTCCAGACCACATGACACACTTACAGCTAGGGCATCCCATGAGGAATTTCTTGTTAAATTTTATTGTTTACTAAAGTGTCTCTTCATTCTTAACTTACGTTCTTATAAAATTTTATGTAATGATTCACACAATTCTTTTCTGAGGAGAACTTCTTTCCTTTCAATTGTTTGACTAAATAACTTAAGGCCAAGCTTTCTAAACTTGGGATCATCAATTTTATGTCCACGGCTTTTATTCATTTGATTTTAGAACATTTTCCATTTCTTACAAGGTTAATTAAACTTACTCAAGTCACTAACACATGTTCCACAACTCTATTGCACAGGTGAAGGCATAAGCTCCGATAGAGTGGAAAGTACCGCTTAGGGTTCATAACAATAGCCTTCTTGTTTAAAGATTGAATTTTGACCTTGCTTAAGAATATCACCATGAATTAAGGCATGGGTTAATGAAACGAGGACAACGAATTTAGCTTGAGGTCACATGGTTTACTATCCGTCTTTTATTGAGGTTAAAGTTTACCGAGATTGGTTAAATGTTCTATCTAGACTTTACTTAATTAAGTTTGACAAAGGGGAACATTTCAAATGATAAAAGAGAGATTTAAGGTTTTATTAATCACTTTCACTCCTACTTATTAAACCCTATCATTTTCTATAATCTAACCATTGATTTCACCATGAGATCATTTAAGGTTTCACTGTAAAAGGATAGTGTTTATTGGTTTGGCTCGGGAAAGAAATAAGTAATCATATTTCGTTACAAAGATAGTTTCCTCTTGATTGTTCTAGGTCCCAAAGGTTATCAAGTAGATCACATCTACATAATATATTCATATATATAAATTTTTAGTTTAACTTTTATCAGGATTATCCAGCTCACTTTATAGGGCTTACAAACTCATTGCTACTATGCCTTAGGAGGGTTTACAACTCAACGTTTTAACTCAAGAGCAAAGTTTAACAGTACTCGTTTGCAGAAACAAAGCAAGGTTATATCAATTCATTCCAACACGGTGCACCAATCAAAGGGACATACCATCTCTATCGAACAAAGACTAGGGAGCAAGAGAGTAATAACATGGGACATGCCACATTTACTATTCTAAGGATTAAAATTCACTAGAATATCACATAACCAAGCGGTAATCAAAATTTCATCTTTCACATGATAATCAAACAAGCCAAAGTTTCCATGATTACAACAACAATACTCTGATACATTTACTAGCACGGCGACCCTTCTTCTAAAATGTCAAAGGCCCTTTCCAAATTTTATAACATAATACACATTCATAAAAGGAACATCATAACCGAGATTGATGCGATAATCTACAAGTCTTTCCATCATCTAACCACGTAAGCCATCTGCAACAATTAATAACCTGAGTCAGTTCGCGAGAACTGAGCAAGATAAGACTATACATAGCAACAATAAGCTACTAGCTAACAACATCATGAAAGGAAACATTCTAATTCAGGAAATGGATCAAAGTTCTAACCTCTAACAACCTTTTGAAACAAGATATAATTTCAACATATCAACTAAGAAGAAATCCATAAATTTTAGTTATGAAAACTACCTCGAAAACAACAAAAGTTTGACAACCAAAATACGCAAGACTATGAAATTTGAATGATTAGACACAAGAGTTGAGAGTATTAGGATTTCAATCATGTAATCCCGTAGATTACGTGATTGAAATCTAAAGTGTAACCCATCAATCCACATTCTCAAGGTGAAGTCAAAAGATACAAACCAGACCCAATCTTAGCTGCCAAAAGGAATATAGTTTTGGGATCGTTCCGTAGGGCCATAGGCCAAATAGGCTAAAAACGAACTACGAGGGTAAAAACAAAGTTCCATCATGTAATCAAAAAGGTTTAAAGGATGAAAAATCTTATATTCAAACCCACAACCATTATATCTTAGGTAAAGAGTGACTTCATAGTTAATACGGAGGAGTGGAAAGAACGGTAAGAATGTCCGGAATAGGTATTACCTAGCAACTTACCTACTAAACATAACTGGGGCCGGAATAGTGACAAGCCTCATTAATACCCAAGTTGAGTAGGCAATCTAGCATTCAAAACACCTCCTTGCAATTTTCGTAATACCATAGATTTATAATCCTCCCGTTTTAGAGGAACATAGCCATGAATCTAGACTTGGTTAAAATTTTCCGACATCAACTCACTTCCTAATATCATAAATGATGTATACAAAGGAAAAGGTCTCTCAACTCTCCTTAATTTACATCTCATCACTAAGTTTATGGTAACCTATGCAGAGACTAAACACATAACATACCATTGAAGATAGACATCCTCCAATAACGAACTTCTATAACGATGTAATCATAATCATTACGTTCGACACATAAACAAACTATTCCATAACTTCTTTTCCCTTTTTGACAACAAAATATATTCATGACCTTCCAACACAATCATTCTAAATTTGCAATGAAAGGTCACTCATCAAGAAGGAAGTACAAAACAAGTTTGACTAAATTAAGGAACTTCATGTTACCTTAAGCAGTTGATGAAAACCTTAACCTTCACGAACCGTGAAAGATATTACCTTACTTCATCAAGGCATTATGTCGATACATGATTAAATCGATCACACAAGGAATCATCAACATACCATATCTTAACACCCTAAAGGTCATTAATTTTATCGAATTTTACTCATAAAGAGTAGAATCAAAATGGGCTTCTATCGATAATTTATGCCCTTCTATCAACCGGGACATATTTTATTTAAAACTTCCTTCTTAACAAACATATATATAGAACTTCTAATTTCCAAAAGCCTAATACTTTGCACAATGAAGCGAAGTGCATAATCACGCTTATCATAAAATAATAATAATAATAATAATAATTCAAGCTTGTATGTTTTCCTCTAGGTAACAACATATGAGAAAACCGATACTAATCAACGCTGACGTTCTAGGGGTGATTACATACCAGAGTTCACAAAAGCAAATGGTGATATTTTTGCAGAAGGAAGTAACTTTAAAATTATATATTATATATATTTCATATGATCAATCAAAGCATACACTGAGAACCTTTGTTTGTTTTATATATATAGATGGGTTGATTACGTCAACAAGAACAACCAACCAGGCAAAACCGAAGTAACAAACTGTTAACCATGTACTGAACGCAAATCCACAAAATCACAAATTTAAAACAATTTCCAGAAAGAAAAAGTTTCATTTTAAGAGGTTATTAGATACTAGCATATTATGTATATGGTTAGCCTATCTTTACTGTTTTAACGCATCCACAGATCGCGAACATCCAGCGAGGATGCTTCTGACCACATGCCTTCTGCTTTATCCTCTGCTTTTGACCCATCACGGTAGTTGACCGCACCGCTGAAAAGACTTTGAGTGTCCAGACCATAAGAGCCCCAGTTCCATCAATCCCTCCTTCCTTCCAAGCATCCCCACTCATATAATAACATGGCAGCCAAAGAGATAGGCAAAAGCAGCCACAAAAGTGATATGCCCACAAGGTCTTCTGCACAGCAGCATGGAACTATAGCCCAGCGTCAAGGGCACCATAAAAAGCTGATTTGACGACAACCCAAAAGGCAAGACGGATAGCGAGCTCACGGCTCACGAAAGGCATCTACTGTATTGATGGATAAACCCCCCTTTTTTTTTCTTCAGCAGATTTGAGGGCAGCATCATACACTCGGTGAAAACATTTCAGCTGTAGCTTGAAAGGTGTGATAATTCCAACAGAAACCTTTATGCCTGCCAGCTTAGTGACTCGTGGAAGATGCTCATATAGTTGCAAGGCAAATTGTGTTTCATGAATACTCTTATATGAACAGATCCGCCCTAAAGATTCTCTTCCATGAGTTACATCCTCTGACAAGTAAGATCTCAATAGAGACTCTTTGTAAATAAATTTCATCGATTCTGTTGGTAACACCCTCTTCATCACGAATCGGTTTGGAGAAAGCGACTCAGTCTGCAAGCTCTAGGTTTGAGAAATATCCTGTTACCTTCATCTCCCAAGACATTTTCTCAATATTGCATAGATCTCTTTGTGCTGTGGGTGTGATCACTGTCACCAACACAAAAAGCATGCGCCATAAGCTGCAGCAAAGCAAAGCGTGCTTCATGAATATTCGACATGATACAGATCAAACCTAAGAGATTCTCTTCCATGCATTACAGCGTAAGACAAGTAAAGTCTCAACAGAGAATCTACGTAAGAAATTTCATCAGTGTCTGTTGGAACACTCTCATGACCACAAGGTCGATTTGCGAAGCAATATCTTGATGGAGAATCCAGGATTCGAGGATGTGTTCAATCTTGACAGGCAAACAACAGATTTGGAGAACTGCTTTGCTTTTGGAAGGCGCTCAAAAGGGCCTACTATATCTTGCTGACATGCCATTACACAAGCTTGCGGCTTCATCTAAAACCACCATATCTAACTCATGGCTATGCGCTGGAAAACTTCCGGTCAGCAAAAGAACAGTAGTGAACGCAAATCTCAGCCTCTCTAGCAAAACTTGCCTCAAGATTTGATCGAGCTTCTTCCATGTTAGATCCGCCACTGGATGACAGAAGCGACTTCCAAAATGAAAAGGCAAGACAGGTCGACTAAAAATTTATCTCGTTCTTCCATTACAGCTGCAAGATTTTGCAACGATGTAGATCACTGCTGCGGTCGCGTCTGACAGAAATAGCGGGAACAATGCCCACGGCCCCTCAGGCTCGCCTGCTGACCCATTTGTCGCACTTTCATTCCTGGAGGCCACTTTGGTTTTACGAGATAAGTTTACCTCCGACCACCTGTAGCTGTTGCATACTGACTAAAATCTTCCTCACGGCACTTTCTAGGAGGATTTGGTTCAACACTCCTCGACTCTGCTGCTTGCAGCATGATTTCGAGGAACCAAAACCAGAACACATAGCAAAAAAAATATATCATTTCAGCATTGATGGAGCACAATGCAAGCATCCGTGGTTTTGAATGCGAAACCATAGGTAGACCACGTGAGCGAGAAAGGAGTCAACGGGAGATTTGGAAATCAAAAATTTAATAAAAGGAAATTGTATTTACCATTTTCTGGGAGCCCTGGTTGGTGGGGATGTGCCACTCACTGGAGCTTAACAAAGGATTTGCATTGGCAGAGGTGATCGTGGATATTAAATCTCAAAAAGGTGTTGTTAGATTTTGGCATCTAATAAAATTCTTTCCACTTCAAAAACAGTGCACTGAAACTATTCTGGGAACAAGACAATATATCAAGATTACATACCATTTTTCTCATCCAAATATAAAAATCCACAATATAGATTAATCGCTCGTGTATGCTTCAGTCACAGTCGATCTCCTTAACATCGAAGAATACCAACCAACAAGCAATGTTCCAAATCAGCTTAAACTAACATCAAGTCTCGCCTCATCAACTCTGCGATGATTTGTGCAGAAACTAACCAATGAAGGATACTCCGCGAACACCGCACTTGTGTTCATACAAAGAGATCCATCTAGCCTCCCACATCTCAGAAATTTTTTTTTCCATCTCAGAATTCCAATTGCAAATTTTGGAACTTAGAAATGCCAAAGTTTCATATGTGCACAGTTCTCTTCTTATATGGTTCTAATTTAGCAACATTTTCGTGGTCACACTATTTTATACAATACAATTAAATTCATTCTCAGAGCCACATAAAGAATCGCAGCATATACGGGGCCACCGTTGTTTGTAATATAAACATGCAGCCTCCCGCCTGCAAGTGACTCCCACGACAGATGCACCCATCTCGGCTCCAACGAGCCAATCTCTTGTGAGTACCTATGCACCGGCCATTCCGAGAACATCTTCAAATGAGAAACAACTATTTATATAGGTTTTCTTATCATAGCTTTCAACTACTTTCATAACACCCAATGTACGAGGTGTCCTTATATGATTTCTAAAGTATAGATGTGATACATACCCATGCTATGGTTTGCTGATCACTGCCACTACCAATCAAAGGGCCTGCCTCTAAGACCCCGCATGATAGATGCACCATCCGGTCTCCACGATACCAACTTTAGCAATTTATAATCGGGTCATTCCAGCAACATCTTTCAAATGAGAAACAACTATTTTATATAGGTTTTCTTATCGCGCTAACCATTTTCATAATAATCTAGCGTGATGAGGTGTCCTTATATGATTTTCTAAAGTATAGATGTGGATACATACCCATGTGATGTCATTGATCGTCTGTCACTTCATCAATCAAAGAGAGATAGTTTCTTTTTTACATTCCTTTCAAATCTCTCCTTCTCTATCACACCTAGAGGCATTTTACCATTTCCCATCCACTACTTTCTGCATCACAATGAGATCGAGGTACACTTAGCATTCCGTTAAATTGATACAAAACTTTAAATCGGTGGAAATTCAAATTTATTTTCCTTTTTTAGTATTTGAAAAAGAGTAGAGAATTTTAAGAATTTTGCATGTAGATTTGTTTCTTTCATCTATCAACATGCAATGTGATCGTTTCCTTTCCACTGCATTTCGTGTTTTTTCTACTCCTACCATATTTCAACGTGATCTAATACGATGCATTCTTTTCACTTTTCCACCTATGTGTTTTGATTTTCAGCCATCCCGCCCTCACATAGCTTATAAATATTGCTTCACAATGTTTTTCTATGTTATTCACTTCATTTGCATTTTTTGTCATTCCCAATTTAATGCATATATTGTACATGTGCTATCTGATGGGATTTCTTCATAATTAGATGATTGTACAAAGTTCCTAATAAACGAATTTAGTCGCCTAACCAAACTTGTAAGGTTCTGCACAATGGTCCAAGTATATTCTTGTTTGCTTTCAATGCTTTACTTTTTTGAGAGTAGAATTTTTATACACATCACAATCACCGCCTTCTTGGACTTTCGTAGCTCTGATTTTGATTTCCTGCCTTCCATTTTGTTGGAGTGTTTTTATCCTGTGATATCTAGTCAGCACTTCCGTCATGATTCCCAACAGAAATAAGAGTTCCTGCAGATCTATATATTATCGTAGGTTTCATTCGCTTGACTTGAGCATCGCGGCGTAATGCATGTCCACCTCAATAATACCTTCCATATACCAATATTCCTCATCTTCTTCTTTGTAGGCATCTATATGACTGTATTTATAATATCTCAGATCCGCAGAGTCTAAAATATCAAGAGTGATTTCAGATTTCTTACTTACTTTAGGTTATTCGTATTCTTTAGACGCACCTTCCATTATTCTAAAAGAGTCTCGCGCAAAAGAACCAAGTGAAGCCGACTATGCTCGCAGTTCCAGGTCTTCTGCCATGCGCCCTATTCGAATCTGTGGATGTGTCAACTTCCGTACTGCTGCAAGGCCCACCGTCTCGTATATACTATCAGCGGCCAACACCGCCCAAGTCGCACGGCCAACACTTCCTTCACACGCCAACACTTCCTCACGCGGTACAATCTCTATTTGCCCAAGTCGTACGTCGCCACTTTGTCACGCCACAAGACAATGGTCATTAATGCCAGCCAACAATGCCCTTTGCCGCTTGTCAACACCGATTTTCATGCGTCAACAATCATGATGCGTGACCCGAATCTCTGTGCTTGGTGAGCATGGAGTTCAAATTTATTGGTAATTTGTTGCCACGTATGTATACTACCCATCAATCAGCTAGGCCTTATAGGAGATGTTTTCAAATGAAGGCGGTTTAATTTCAAAAATATACTATATATATTTGTATATCAGACACCACCTACTCTTAATAATTCACTCTTTCAAATTTTCCTAATGAAATTCTCACCATATTGGCAAATATTCACCACAAAATTATCTCCTCAAGCCTAGGAGTTAAATCAATGACAATGATTCTTTTTTCAAGCTAGGACGATAATACATCCGATAATTCCACTTGCGCATGAAATCCAAGGGGTAGAGAAATGTTCCCAATCCTCGCATGCATAGGCTAATAAGAATCGCCCACTCTAATGAAACATGGTGTTTCAAAGGTCGTGTCCTCCATTGAAGTAAATCCAATCTCTCATGGCCTATTCATGTGTTCTAGTGTCTCCAAATCAACATACCAGACATCATTAGATGATGTGTAGAGTGTCTACTTGATTGAAAGAAACGTGTACAAGTAGGTCTTCTAATATTTAAATGTTCTTCCTTGCTTCAATGATATGCACACAGAGTTAATGGTCTTTTCCAATCTCCAGCCTATTCTATACCCTTTGATTTTAGTTAGAGTGTCCCTTATGATATCAAGCTAATGTCCTGAGGTCTAGAGTTATTTGATGAACCTTTCTATAGTATATGCATTATAACACTCTTTCAATTCATGTCTTTTTATGATAATGACATTTCTTCTTTTGTTGTTCGTCTCTCTTCTGATGCTGATTTGGGTAATCCCTTGATAGGAATTAGGTTTCTCTTTTCCTTTTCCTTCTCCATTTCCGGATGAGAAGAAAGTTTTCTTCTCTCTTCACTCATATTTACTGTATACATTGATTCCTCTTGAAGTAGGTTTACCAACTTTATCAAACCTAATTCATCATCCGATGTCACAATAGTGTCATGTCACAGAAATGCGTATGCAAGGAGAGAGGGAGGCTCGTAATGGGAATGAGTAGAGCATCATAAGTGACCTCCTCTCCAAGGGTTAGAAGTGAAGCTCTCAACTCAGCAATCCCCTCTTCTAAGAAAGCTTATATTTTCTCATTTTGTTTAAACTTCAAATGTATGTGCAATCTAACTCTATAAATTAGGATGACATTCTTGTTTTTCCTCAGTAAATTGTGCTCAATTTATCCTATGCTTCTTTGGCTATTTTGGCATCTCAAATGTGGGTTACATAACAAACCTACTATAAACTAGATTATGAGCTTGGCATCTCGATTATATTTATCAAACTATATATGTTGTGTCAGGTTGTCACGCTTGTTGAACTAGTTATGGGCATCAAATTCACACACATAAGATCTCTTCAAACTCCGATTGTGTCTTGATTTTTGTCTTCCATGTCATTGCGTAGTAATTTCCTATGAGTAGTTGTGAATTTTGAAGAAATAACTTGGGGGAATTCGATCCCATTTAATAGAATTTGGAATCCGATAAAGGGTATTGGTCTTATCACTCTAGGTATACGATCTCCTAATCTATATACCATGAGTATGATATACCAAACCTTTCTATATATATGCTCCCTTCTCGATATGCCCTCGGTAGAGTGGAAGAAGCCTCACCCTTTCTATATACCTCGCACCCAGCACATGAAAGAGGCGTTAACATATGGGAAAGAATTTCATAGGCATTGGTACTTGTCAACATGTTTGATCAAAGGTGCTTGTTTTATTATTGACACTTAACTCAAATAAATATCCTCATATGCATGTGTAACTTCATTATATACTTGAATAATTTCTCGAGCCTAGATTTAAGTCAAAAAATTGTCTTTGGCAGATGGATGGGATGGCTCAAAGTGTGTGCATTGTTTTTTTATTACTCCCCATCGATTTAAAGGATCAATGCCCAGAAGACGTTGTTGTAACTATATTAGGTGTTATGCAGTAGTAGTTGTGATGGCTTTACCTATAAGTTCTTCCCAGGAAATGTTTATACTAAACGCGGCTTCTGAATGAGATCAAAGATCTCGTGAGTGATTCAAAACCAAAATTTTAATATTTTTTGAGTACAAAATTATATGTTAGTGTATACAACAAGCTATAGTTACACTAGTTTGTGGTTGAATATGGCAACCTACAAATTAGTATAATACAGATTCAAGTATACAATTACACTCAAAAAATTTGAAAAATTGAATGCCAAGCAAAAAAAAATTGTTTCTTTTTTAGGGCCCCGATGGCCTCTCAAAACCTAACAATACGTACTGCATGTGGTGTGAAAATCAGTAATAAAACTAGCTCAAAATGAAGTTTTTAGTGTCCCTCCTTTCAGGCAAAAATGTTACCCCGTAATAAAAAAGCATAGTAGGGAGAAAATTATTTTTGACCTTTGTAGGAGTTTCTCACATTAAATATGGCAAGTAGTCAAGTTATAATCTAATGGTTGTGAATTAAGATTGATTTTGGGCTTATTTATCCATTCTTAGAGATGGGGGGTAATATAAATTTCAAAAACACATTAAAAAAATTCTATGTGGGCCTTGACCCAAGAACCTCCCATCACCTAAGTCACTTTCAATGAACCACACTAGAACCATATGTACTTATTTTTATGAATTGAAGTACTTTACATTTAAAGTCATCTTGATAAAATGTAACTAACCTTTGCAGAGAATACATGATGCCTTGTTAGAGGGTCCACGTGGTTGGGAAGACAGCTGTAGGTTTTCCCATCTAGTGAAGTGGATCTAAGCCACCTTTTCCTCCTTTTATTTGGTTGAGGATTTCCTTCTTTGTATTTTACACGACTACTTACTTTATATTATGTTCACTATTTAGGGTTTTATTGTTTTTTATTATGCGGCTTGTGTTTTGTATTTCGTGGTGTAGTGTCACCAATGTTGGAGTAATCCAGTGGATGTTTTATCTTTTTGTGTGGTGTAATACACCTAATTCAACCTGTGACCACTTTATAGGTTCACTGGAATGGTATAGAGCTCGGTGGATGCAATACACTCTAGGATCCAAGACTCTTTCTACAACCCTGCGTTGACATGATTGTGAAACTCACCAAGAAAAATGCATGATTGAATGTACTAAGTTTGAATGTGTCCACCGATTTTGAGATCACCACGATTTGGAATTATTCGTCATGACTTTGCCTCAAACACCTCACTCGAGATCTAATAAGGTGCCTAAAGGTGAGGAGGGAGGTGATTGGCCTCATGGATACAAAAATTCACGAGGGAGCCTTCTAAAATAGCAACCTGATTTGCTTTAAACCCGCATGCGAATCACCTATACAATCATATCCGTAACTAACTCAGGTGAAGAGCTCTTCTTCAGACCGGTGGAATGGATCAGTCAAAGGTCTGCTAACACAGCAAAATCTCTCAAATATGGTGCTACTTCCATTGTTAGTTAAAATATCGGACTCATGTAAGCACTAAATTTTGGTCAAAACCCCTAATAGTGATGTTTGATCAAATCTAGCAATACCATCTGATTCTTTCACATTAATGAACGATTAACCTAATGGCTCCCTATGATAGGAAAATTTTCACGGGGTGTAAGTGGCAACCAAAAAACAAATTAGCTTTACAAACACACTAGAGAAGGCAAGAGATTCCTAATGTAGGGGTGTTTTGGGAAGTTTTTTGAGACCACTGTCGACAAAGGCCATTCTGGAGTGCATAATATTCCAAAAAATTTTCTTCCTCTCTCTTCTAACCTTCTTTACTTCACAAGTCTAAGATTCCTTCTCAACTGCAAATGTGGAAATTATAAACAATGATGGAATCTGGTTTATTTATTGATGTTCAATCAAATCGAAATACAAAATGTGCATCACAATATTTATAGATATCAGGCACAAATATCAAACATACAAAATAAGGAGTACAACAATCTTATGCAACTAAAATATAATTATGTGAGCAGTAAAACTCCAAATATATAGTTTCAACTATATAACAATTTATAATAATGAGAAAAGGCATATACGAATATTGTTCCCAATTACTAAATAAGAAATGGTTATTATTAAAACTTACCTTTAATTAATAATTATGGAAGGCCTTCAACTAGGCCAACTTCTGAACTAAGTTCAAAACCTACCCCTTATAGGCCCAAAGATCTATTTTCATTTAAATAGGGCATTAACTATTTGCCCACATTGATTTACTTCCATATTAATGACTTGTCTAAAACTATTTATGGGACTTTAGCAATGAGACATCATTATCCCATGTAATTCAATCAATGTTGATAATTATTCATTAGGTTCAATGGAATGACTTGCTCAGGCATATATTTATGCATGAAATCTTCATGAACTACATGTACTACCTTTGAGTGGGTCCCATATTATTACCAGCTCTATCATACTCATTCTCGCATGAAGATCTTGAGAAGGGTCATCTATAACCTCAAATCATCAAATTTACAAAACCAATAAAAATTGTACCTGTACAAGAAATTTTATCTATGTCACTTTTGGAGCTGGACACAACCTAGGTTTTAAAACCATGGCTAAAAACAGATTCCATTACAACAGATATTGAATCATCCTACAAAACACTAAGATCAAGAAACTCATCCTTAGCGCTTGAAGATAGGTTTCTTCTCATGGGCGCACGGAAAAAATTTCCCTACGCGCGGAAGGAAAATTTTCTTCTATGCGTGCAAAAAGAGAAGCGGGAGATAAAATATTTTTCTCCAGGGAATATAAAGCGGGTGTAGAAGAGACTAATTCTTTCCCGAGTGAGCAAGAAGGGCATAGGAGAGACTCATTCTCTCTCGGGCGCGCAAGCCGGGTGCACAAGATGGACCTGGGTGCGCAAGTCGGTTCCGCAAGCCAGTTGCGCAAAGGGCTTATTTTATCATGGGCAAGCAAGGCACGCACAAGAGGCATTGGGTGCACAATGGCATGCACAAGAGGTGTTGGGCGACAAGCGCGTGCGCAAGAAGTTTTTTCTTATCTCGTGAGTTTCAAAAAGCCATAACTTTAGCTAGGGAGCTTAGATTTTGGCAAACGAGGAGTTTTCGGAAAGATATTGACATCCTCTTTGCACAAGAACCTTAAGAATTTAGTTTGGATAAATTTTTAAGGGTCAATTTTGAGAAAAATGGTCTGCAAGCTTTTTAAAAGGCAAGCCGTTAAATTTTAACTTCTGAAATTTTAATCAATTGATCTTCTTCCTCTCTCAACTTGTCAATTAGACCTAGAGGATTGTTCTTAGATGGATTTAGGATAGATTGTAAGGGTTAATTTGTTTGATTGAGGATCAATTCGAAATTTCCAACATTTGAAAAAAAAAGACTACAAATTTGCCTTTGTTCGATTTGAAAGGTTTCTTAAAGATTTCTTTAGTGTTTTAATTTGTTTGGGGCTGTTTTGGTCATACTAAGTTTAGATTCATGTTTAATTGTATTTTTCATTGTTAGAAAGGTCATTACGTGTATTTTTAAAAAAAAGGTGCAAAGTTTACAGTGAAACAAAATAAGATCTATACTTGCACACAAATAGATCTATTTCCATTTACCAAACTTTAAACTATGAATTCATTTCCAACTCTAATCTATAATGTTAAGTTTTTTCACATCAAGTTGTGCAAAAGCCAAAATGTAGATTCTAATTTTCCAATCATTCATTTCACAAAACAGATTAATACCTTTTCTTCATACGTATTTCTTTCTTCCAATTTTCCAAACAGGGATATCAAATACAAAGTTTAAATATAACCAAGCCATGTTGAACAAGATAAGACAACTTCCATTAATTTACTAGAATCTTTTATAACTCCTTTTTCCATATACTTTCAAAATACAACATACAGAATACATGTCTTTCTTTTAAAAAAAACAAACAAAGTATATCTCTTTCATATTTCAATTTACAACTTTCATAATCTACACAACCATTTTCCATTACAAAATATACAAGTTCATCCACTTCAAGTGGGAAAGGTTACAATAAGATTTATATCAACAAGGGACTATCATATTGTCTTTTTCTCAGCTCCAGAACAACAACATGCAGATTTCTCATTCTTTCAATCTGATCACAACAAGAGTAGGGGAAAGGAAATGCTCTCCACCCAACCAAAACATCCAATGGAGAGGAGAAGCCATTCTCTCCATTGGCCCCGTGCCCCAACCACATTACAATGGAAGAATATTTCAAATCATGGCAATTACTAGCTTCAACAGTACTTAACATATAATTTCATATTCATTCCATTTTCATACAAGTACAAAAACAACTCAACAAGAATAAATCAACAAAGCAACAAAACCATAGAGATTATGAAGAAAGCCAAAAGAGTAAGACCTATGGGGAGGCCACTTATGCCTCCTAATGGGAATGGGTGCCCACCTAAAAGCCTCCAATGCAAAACACAATTCCCCTACAAACTCTTATGCCTCCCTGAAGTACCCCTTATGCCTCCATATACTCTTATGCCTCCCTCAATATCTTATGCCTCCCTCATAGTAAGGAAAAGAAGAAATGCAAGTATTCCTCATAGTAGATGGGGCACCCAACCCAAACTCTCTCCACAAGAAAGTAATCTCTTATGCCTCCCTACAAGAAAAACTCCCCATACTATCTTCCCACTCCCAACTTAGGCAATCTAACCACACCCAACAAGCATTCCAAGGAGATAATAACACTCAACACAACATATAAACACATACAATAAAACAAAGAACATAATTTAAACTAAGGTGAAGCTCCTACCTCTCCATGGTAGAGCTTGTTCCAAGTATGAAGTTCCAAGCTTCTCCAAACACTAAGAAAGCATCCAAAAAGCTTCAACAATCATAAAACTCCTCAAAAACCTCTCACTCTCCAAAAATTCAAGAGACTAAAATGATCATCTAACCCCAAAACAAGCAAAAATGATTCAATAAATAGAGAAAGGAGGGGAGGGATGATGTGGCTCCAAGTAGGATGCCACCTCATTTCCTCTCCACTCAACATCACTTGGTCAACCTCATATTCCAATGCACAATTAATAAGTGGTTGGAGGAATGACAAGAACCTTACACACTTCATCTAATCCCACTCCCCCAAAGGACAAAATTAAATATTTGAAAGAAAGTGCAATTAACATTTCACCTTTTTATCCCCTCAAAACACCTAAAAGAGCCTAAATTTGACCCACCCCCAACCCATAGGTAGGGTTGGCATGGACATTTAAGAGGTGTGGGACAAGTTTGACTTGTCGCACAAGTTTCCAAATTTGGCATAAAAGACCAAATTTGAGTTTCCCATGAAGGGTAGAGTGTGCTACACTCAAAAAATCAAACACACATCACTCAACACAAAATCCAAGAGTAAATCAAGTATAATAAATGAACTCTTTTTAGTCACATCTTTAATTAGTTTAGGATAAATTTAAATTAGCTTAATTAAGACACTACAACCCATGAATAATAAGGGGTAAACACATATCCAAAAATCTAAATAATAAAGCAAGTAAATTTCATTATTAAAAGAAAACACATACAACATTATTTAAAAAGGGAAATTAAAAAAAAACAACACATGACCCCTAGATCACCCCTAGGTCACAATTTTCCCCTAACCAATAATTCTAACACACACACACAATTACATGTTGCCATGGTGACCCTAGTTGAATTCTTCTCGAATTCCAATGTGGTTCGTCTCAAATCCCCGATGTTGTTGTGAATATAATATGCCTACAAAATAGAGAATACCTCCTTTGGCCTCATGGCCACATTAAAATATTCATGTCAAATATACGATATAAATATAAAATCAACAATAAATGATTTAATATCATCTATGCAAATACAATATCACTTACAATTTCTAGCACATTTCTATTCCATATTTCATCTGTGTCAAAATGATCACAACATTAATCCAATTATCAAAGGTCTGCTCAATAAGACTAATTATATCACAGGCAGAAATATAGATAAATAACCATGTCAACAATATGTCAATATCAACATCAAATGTCTCTAATGGTCCATATGCATCATATACGAATCAAAATAAGCATAGTTTAATAATCAACAGCTAACATAACTTTATCCCAAAACATCTCGATAAATCATATCTATCTACAATTAAATACAATGCCATAATATTCAACATGATATTATCTCCCTACTTCAGAAAAGACATCGCCCGATGTTAATCAAGTAAAACATCACATGTTTAGACTTAACTGAAAAGATAAGTGTCTACAAAATATAATATGTCCAATCAAATAAAAGTATCAAGTGTCCATCAAATGATCATACGTATAATCAATAAAAGTACTATGTCTATCACAAATGACCATAATGTTCCAATCAAATAAAAGTATTTAGTGCCAATCAAATGACCATAATGTCTAATCAAATAAAAGTACTGTTGTCTATCAAATGACCATAATGTCTAATCAACAAATAAAATTCCCGGCACATGTTGAATATGGTGTTTCCAATCAAATACAAATATTCCTTTTGTGTGTCCATGAGGGTGGGGACCATACAAATTCATTAACAAAGTCTCCTTCTACTACTACAATTGAAAATATGGAAGATCGAATATATGTCTAAATTAGCAAGGACATGTTCTAGTAAGGAGTCAGAGCTACCATCGACATGAGCCAAACATGGGACCCTGGTCTCCTACTTCGATCTCATATAGGTGTTTGGTGAGATGGATGTGATTCCCCGAAATGTCACACGTATGCTTGGCAGGTCTGGTTTACTAAGGCTATTTTTTCTAGTCCCTACTCCGTGAACGTGCTGCCCAAATAAACGCATCGGTTATGGAAAAATTATAATAAGCAAGGTGAAGTTGGTTTCAAATAAAAAGTATTTTTGGGTATATTTCAGCCCTCTATCACGCAAAAATGTCCATATAAGGGAAATTCAAGAACTACATTTATGTGTTTTGATTTGTTTAAATCTATATAAATGTTTTATTCTAAGAAGAAAAATCCCTACATTCCCATTTTCACCACCAAACATAATTCTAAACGCTCTATGATTGCTTGCTAACATAAATTTAACACAAGACAATGTGTTATATCACACTTGTAAAATGTAGATAATAAGACATACTAAAATCCTATGTGTAGATATTTCAGGCAAGATCTATTAATGCGGTCATGGTCAATGATGTTGAGATCACATGTATCCCTCTGTAATCGTATAATAATTGAAATAATGAATATTTTTTGCTTGGTACACCAGTGTCTTCGTGCAGCCTATGGTTATGTTTATATCATTTATTTGGCCCGTGGCAAGTTATGTTTTATATATTGCTTTCTTATTTGTATGTTTTGACTTGTATACGTGGGATTACAAAGTCTGGAAGATAATCTTGCATAATTCTAACATAAATCTCAAAAAGACTCTGACAGGGAACATATACCCAACTACAATAACATAACTAAAAGGAGCACATTATTAAGGTAAATGCTTGAGTGGTATTTTAGCATGCCTAGTAAAGATTATTTATTAAACCCTTGTAGAAGTTTAATTTAAAGAAGACTGAGTAGGGAATTCGATAAATCGCTTATAAAAATAACAATTTAAAAAATAGATAAAAATGCAAATCACTTGGCCTACGAAACCCAAACTTCTTTTCGAACAATGACCGCTATATTAGAACTAATGAGGTAATAAGCTTTAACAATCATTTCCGAGGGAGAGTTTGAATTTAAAATGGACATAATGTTTGGCGTATCGAGTTTTATATTTCCCACTTACTTACATACAATATATGGAAACCACGATGGAGCGCTTCTCATCACACATTCGGTTCCTAAATCAGATAGCTTTAAAGTTCTTCACAAGTACTTTCAATTTTCAATTATTTAGGAATTAACGAGTTTAGACATCCATGTAATGCAAATTGTATAAATAGTGGTCAAATAAACAAGGTCTCCGGGTAAATAACTTGTAAATATAAGTCCATTACCCAAAACACAAAATTCGCAATTTCTGTAAGCTGCGCAAATTTTTGTTATAACTCATGTGGATACCTCTCAAAGCGAAGGTTTTTTAGACTTTAGTGCATTTTAGACTTGTGTGCTTTAAAATATCATGTCATGTAACTTATTTCTTTTTTGATAAATTATAATTTTATGATTAATTTTTGTGTCTTTATTTTAGCCAAGAATAAGACAAAAATATTAGTAATAATTAAATATTAAATATATAATTTAAAAATATAACCCAAATATTAAATTTTTATAAAAATATAAAGTCAAATTGATTGGTGGAAGAAAAAAATTAATTGAAATGTTAAAGCATTATACCTGGCTTGGGCAAGGATAATAAACATAAATAAATTTACAGTCCGTCAACGAAATCAAATGCTTTTCAATCAGAAAATGGAGCAGGAGAGAAGTTTTGGGAAAATCCACTTTGACCTCGTCGCAGTGTTTCCAGATATAGCGGAGTTGCTGATTTAGCAGAACCCCGGCCTAATTTCAGCGGACTCTCAACGGACTTCATTGATGTACAGCGGTTCAGAGGGGCCAAACTCCTCCATCCTCTGCTCGTTTATGTCTTTTCATGCACACCCTTTCTTCACTGATTTGATTTCTGTTGAAAATTGACAGTTTGCTTCATTTTCCCAAACATTTGGCCCTCCTGGTAATTACAGGAAACCGATCTCTTCAGAAAAGAGTTATCCGCCCGATTATTGTTGGGATTCCCTACTTGTTTGAGACGGATGTCCTCCATCTTCATTGGTGCTGCTTTATCAACCCCAAGTTATTAATAATCATGCTATTTAAGTCCTGTTTTATTTGCCAAGAGGGTTAATTTCATTTCATTTGCCTGCTTGGATGTAGAAGAATCACCGGTTGAAGTCGCCAAATTACCCTGCTGTAGATTTTTGTGAGAGGCAGAGTAATAACCCTTTGTTTGGGAATCCGTTCTCCATGCCTGCACCTTCTCATTTAACAGAAGGCGATTTTCATGGGTTGAGTTGGATTTACTGTATGGAAAATGTGCGAGAGGAAGGAGACGGCCTTGATGAAACAGATCGTCCGGGCAAATTTTAGACGCCGAGCCTCGATCTGGCCTGGGTCGAAGTGGAAGTTGAAATCGCAGGTGGAAGATCCCAGGTTCGATTCCTGTAATGATTCCCCTTTCTACGGCAGTCCAACGCCTGTGTGAGCCCCTCGTCTGTAATGAGGTTGCCATAAGGAAAGAGTTTCCCTGTCTTCCTCTCCCATCGTGTGCACATAGCTGCGTCTGGGGTGATCCATAATTTGTCGGTCTTGCAATTGATTCCGGGAAACCCCATATCTCTTTGATATGCCCGAATCGCCCAAAGTTGTGAATCCTTTGCCAGAATTTCCATACCAGTGGAGAATATGACTTAAAATTGAAATTGAAATTGTTCGGACTCCAACAGAAATAACAGTAAAAATAGGCAGCAAAAGAGGAGCAGTATTCGTATTACGGGATTTTAGACTCAGATCTCCCATAGATATATACACGTGGGAAGCGAGGGTCCAGATGGAAATTTTTCTTATCATTTTAAAAATATCTAGGTAAGCAATTCAGGAAAACGAAAATTTCAACATGCAGATGAAAATGTCTTAGTTTGAAGTGAGCGTCAATTGTAGGGTCCATTGTTCCAGAAGAAATATATGATGAATTATATATTTACAAGCTCACCCAAGTATTGTTTGGTGAGGGATGCTGTGGAAGCGGACAGAGGAAAGAGAAAGATAAGAGAAACCAGAATCTCCAGAATGTGTTATACGCGGTCGCGCTGCTTTAATCAACGGAATTCCACGCAGAGCCGTACTGTTTTAGTGCAACATGTTCTTTGGGACTTCCTGATGTAATTTTTACTAACCCTTTCCATTTCCAAAGGTTTAATTATGTGTTACCAAACAATTAGGTCCAAGGCTGGTAGGTACCCCTACGAACTGCAAGCACGCGCAGACGTTGATTAGTCGATGCAACACAGCGGTCCACGTCAAAGGGTCAATACCTGTCATCGTCTCTCAAATCCTTCGTGTGCGCGGCGTGGTCAATTCGTGTATTACACTGCCAAAATGCTAGTAGAACTTTTGCTCTTTTCTTTTGATTTGTCTTTTGCCCTCTCGGGGAAATGCACACAAAGGAGTAGCTCTTTTACCTTCCGAGTCCTAATGGAACACACCTCTTCTTACCCTCTTCACTTTCAGAATTTGCCAAATTTTAAAGGCTAGTAGGTCACTCTAGCAATCTTGATTATTGTAGCCACTTGCATCTCTTCTTACCATACCCAATTAAAAAATGTAGCATTTATGAAAACTACAAACAGTTTATTAAAACTAATTTATTAGTATACTTTTTAGTCTACATTTAGTATTTAAAATAATAATCATGCCCAAGGCATTTCTATGAGAATTACTCATAAACATTCATCGAAAACAATCTCCACTGTTCCTTTTGAATGGTAGATTATCTGGTTTCCTAAACATGAAAATGGAATCACCATCGAATTCATTTGCATACTCAGACAATCTTCTTCCAAATGTCTTGCAGCAATAAGAAATAGTCACAATACTCCTCCTCATCCCATTTGAACCATTGTTATTTGGAGATGACCACTCATAATTTTACTTATAACGTCACACAATGGCGGCCATTTGCATACCATTCCGTTCATTTTCATTTTGTTTATTCGTTTTCAGTGCCCGTGTGCCTGTATTTTGTCCTCTCCCCTTTGCCGGAGATTTATACCATTCTTGAGTTTCTTAGCCATTGTAGACCGTATAGTGCTTTCCATCCGGCACAAATGAAAATCCATGATGGATTTGTCTGTTGAGGGTTTCCATCCACTTTATATGCTAGTATCATTGCGTTCTTTGTTCATTTATCCAATCCCCACGAGCGGACGACTCTATCTTGCCAGTATATCCAGCAGCAGGTATTTAGCCCAGTGAAAAAATAAACGCAAATCACTCCCCAACGACACCTTAATGATTTATCTTTGCGTGAAATCTGAAACACAGATATGTGCAAGTCATCGTAACTATGTGCTGTAAAAAATGAACTTATCTAAACTCTACGTTGAAAAAGACTTTGCATGCATCAATGAAAATGGCAAAGTCGGGGCTGGGGTGTTGGTTCAAAGTCTGACTTACCCGCCTTCTTTTTAAACAAATAATAGTAAAGATGATGTTAAACAGGCACGGGAAATGTAATGTTGTTTATCATGGAGATGGGCACGGTACTTTTATACTGTTGAAGGCAAGTATATATGCTTCACTAATACAATTTATTTTCTCTCCAACCACCAGTTTGTACACATGACAAAATTTTAATTTTTGATTAAGTTCTCTCATCAAGTGAAGAATAGGTTTTTACCTTTTATTGGAAGTGATACTGTCATTTATTGTCTGGGAGTAGCTATTTTTCTCTTTAACATTGTCAATTACTGTTGTTTGTCGATGGGCAAATGCTTGCCTAAACTAGAAAGTACTTCTGCTTCCCAGATTGATTATTTGACGCTGAACTCTTACTACTTCTAGCTAGAGCTTCCGTTTCGTAAACATTTCCTGCTTCTTGTTCAAGGTAAGGAGATTTCGCAGCAAAGGTTGGCCTGGGAATCCCAAAGAAGAAGATAAAGAAACATCATGGAGGGACATCATGGTCAAAATTTAATGTTATACCCTCTGCACACACGATAATACGTAACTGAACGGGGGCACATC